>CATKUM010000231.1:0-90000 GCA_949786405.1 Onychomys arenicola | reverse complement strand
TTCACTTAAGAGCGAGAAACGTGTGAGCTTCGTGTACAATATATCTTCGTTTGAGCTGAAAAGTGACTGCGTTTTCCTGAAACGAAGTCTCGCTTGTAGGAAGACACAGAGCCTGGCATTTTACTCCGTGTCTGAAGGGAAACACACAGCACACTTCTCATCCATAAAACACACTCTGCTTTAGAGCAAGAAGCACGCTCTTGCTTTCTAGAGTCTCGAATAAGGCGGGAAACGTGAGAGTGCTCAGAACAAAAGAACTGTGTTTCCTACACACACGGACCATATCTAGTTCAACTCTGCTTCTGAAACTGATACAAACCACAGGCCCTCTAACATCCAATGCGTTTCAGTTAAGAGCGAGAAACGTGTGAGCTTCGTGTACAATATAGCTTCGTTTGAGCTGAAAAGTGACTGCGTTTACCTGAAACGAAGTCTCGCTTGTAGGAAGACACAGAGCCTGGCATTTCACTCCGTTTCTGAAGGGAAACACACAGCACACTTCTCATCCATGAAACACACTCTGCTTTAGAGCAAGAAGCACGCTCTTGCTTTCTAGAGTCTCAAATAAGGCGGGAAACGTGAGAGTGCTCAGAACAAAAGAACTGTGTTTCCGACACACACGGACCATATCTAGTTCAACTCTGCTTCTGAAACTGATACAAACCACAGGCCCTTTAACATCCAATGCTTTTCAGTTAAGAGCGAGAAACGTGTGAGCTTCGTGTACAATATAGCTTCGTTTGAGCTGAAAAGTGACTGCGTTTACCTGAAACGAAGTCTCGCTTGTAGGAAGACACAGAGCCTGGCATTTAACTCCGTTTCTGAAGGGAAACACACAGCACACTTCTCATCCATGAAACACACTCTGCTTTAGAGCAAGAAGCACGCTCTTGCTTTCTAGAGTCTCGAATAAGGCGGGAAACGTGAGAGTGCTCAGAACAAAAGAACTGTGTTTCCTACACACACGGACCATATCTAGTTCAACTCTGCTTCTGAAACTGATACAAACCACAGGCCCTCTAACATCCAATGCGTTTCAGTTAAGAGCGAGAAACGTGTGAGCTTCGTGTACAATATAGCTTCGTTTGAGCTGAAAAGTGACTGCGTTTACCTGAAACGAAGTCTCGCTTGTAGGAAGACACAGAGCCTGGCATTTCACTCCGTTTCTGAAGGGAAACACACAGCACACTTCTCATCCATGAAACACACTCTGCTTTAGAGCAAGAAGCACGCTCTTGCTTTCTAGAGTCTCGAATAAGGCGGGAAACGTGAGAGTGCTCAGAACAAAAGAACTGTGTTTCCGACACACACGGACCATATCTAGTTCAACTCTGCTTCTGAAACTGATACAAACCACAGGCCCTCTAACATCCAATGCGTTTCAGTTAAGAGCGAGAAACGTGTGTACTTCGTGTACAATATAGCTTCGTTTGAGCTGAAAAGTGACTGCGTTTACCTGAAACGAAGTCTCGCCTGTAGGAAGACACAGAGCCTGGCATTTAACTCCGTTTCTGAAGGGAAACACACAGCACACTTCTCATCCATGAAACACACTCTGCTTTAGAGCAAGAAGCACGCTCTTGCTTTCTAGAGTCTCGAATAAGGCGGGAAACGTGAGAGTGCTCAGAACAAAAGAACTGTGTTTCCTACACACACGGACCATATCTAGTTCAACTCTGCTTCTGAAACTGATACAAACCACAGGCCCTCTAACATCCAATGCGTTTCAGTTAAGAGCGAGAAACGTGTGAGCTTCGTGTACAATATAGCTTCGTTTGAGCTGAAAAGTGACTGCGTTTACCTGAAACGAAGTCTCGCTTGTAGGAAGACACAGAGCCTGGCATTTCACTCCGTTTCTGAAGGGAAACACACAGCACACTTCTCATCCATGAAACACACTCTGCTTTAGAGCAAGAAGCACGCTCTTGCTTTCTAGAGTCTCGAATAAGGCGGGAAACGTGAGAGTGCTCAGAACAAAAGAACTGTGTTTCCTACACACACGGACCATATCTAGTTCAACTCTGCTTCTGAAACTGATACAAACCAAAGGCCCTCTAACATCCAATGCGTTTCAGTTAAGAGCGAGAAACGTGTGAGCTTCGTGTACAATATAGCTTCATTTGGGCTGAAAAGTGACTGTGTTTACCTGAAACGAAGTCTCGCTTGTAGGAAGACACAGAGCCTGGCATTTCACTCCGTTTCTGAAGGGAAACACACAGCACACTTCTCATCCATGAAACACACTCTGCTTTAGAGCAAGAAGCACGCTCTTGCTTTCTAGAGTCTCGAATAAGGCGGGAAACGTGAGAGTGCTCAGAACAAAAGAACTGTGTTTCCTACACACACGGACCATATCTAGTTCAACTCTACTTCTGAAACTGATACAATCCACAGGCCCTCTAACATCCAATGCGTTTCAGTTAAGAGCGAGAAACGTGTGAGCTTCGTGTACAATATAGCTTCGTTTGAGCTGAAAAGTGACTGCATTTACCTGAAACGAAGTCTCGCTTGTAGGAAGACACAGAGCCTGGCATTTCACTCCGTTTCTGAAGGGAAACACACAGCACACTTCTCATCCATGAAACACACTCTGCTTTAGAGCAAGAAGCACGCTCTTGCTTTCTAGAGTCTCGAATAAGGCGGGAAACGTGAGAGTGCTCAGAACAAAAGAACTGTGTTTCCTACACACACGGACCATATCTAGTTCAACTCTGCTTTGAAACAGATATAAACCACAGGCCCTCTAACATCCAATGCGTTTCACTTCAGAGCGAGAAACGTGTGAGCTTCGTGTACAATATATCTTCGTTTGAGCTGAAAAGTGACTGCGTTTACCTGAAACGAAGTCTCGCTTGTAGGAAGACACAGAGCCTGGCATTTCACTCCGTTTCTGAAGGGAAACACACAGCACACTTCTCATCCATGAAACACACTCTGCTTTAGAGCAAGAAGCACGCTCTTGCTTTCTAGAGTCTCGAATAAGGCGGGAAACGTGAGAGTGCTCAGAACAAAAGAACTGTGTTTCCTACACACACGGACCATATCTAGTTCAACTCTGCTTCTGAAACTGATACAAACCACAGCCCCTCTAACATCCAATGCGTTTCAGTTAAGAGCGAGAAACGTGTGAGCTTCGTGTACAATATAGCTTCGTTTGAGCTGAAAAGTGACTGCGTTTACCTGAAACGAAGTCTCGCTTGTAGGAAGACACAGAGCCTGGCATTTAACTCCGTTTCTGAAGGGAAACACACAGCACACTTCTCATCCATGAAACACACTCTGCTTTAGAGCAAGAAGCACGCTCTTGCTTTCTAGAGTCTCTAATAAGGCGGGAAACGTGAGAGTGCTCAGAACAAAAGAACTGTGTTTCCTACACACACGGACCATATCTAGTTCAACTCTGCTTCTGAAATTGATACAAACCACAGGCCCTCTAACATCCAATGCGTTTCACTTAAGAGCGAGAAACGTGTGAGCTTCGTGTACAATATAGCTTCGTTTGGGCTGAAAAGTGACTGCGTTTACCTGAAACTAAGTCTCGCTTGTAGGAAGACACAGAGCCTGGCATTTAACTCCGTTTCTGAAGGGAAACACACAGCACACTTCTCATCCATGAAACACACTCTGCTTTAGAGCAAGAAGCACGCTCTTGCTTTCTAGAGTCTCGAATAAGGCGGGAAACGTGAGAGTGCTCAGAACAAAAGAACTGTGTTTCCTACACACACGGACCATATCTAGTTCAACTCTGCTTCTGAAACTGATACAATCCACAGGCCCTCTAACATCCAATGCGTTTCAGTTAAGAGCGAGAAACGTGTGAGCTTCGTGTACAATATAGCTTCGTTTGAGCTGAAAAGTGACTGCGTTTACCTGAAACGAAGTCTCGCTTGTAGGAAGACACAGAGCCTGGCATTTCACTCCGTTTCTGAAGGGAAACACACAGCACACTTCTCATCCATGAAACACACTCTGCTTTAGAGCAAGAAGCACGCTCTTGCTTTCTAGAGTCTCGAATAAGGCGGGAAACGTGAGAGTGCTCAGAACAAAAGAACTGTGTTTCCTACACACACGGACCATATCTAGTTCAACTCTGCTTCTGAAACTGATATAAACCACAGGCCCTCTAACATCCAATGCGTTTCAGTTAAGAGCGAGAAACGTGTGAGCTTCGTGTACAATATAGCTTCGTTTGAGCTGAAAAGTGACTGCGTTTACCTGAAACGAAGTCTCGCTTGTAGGAAGACACAGAGCCTGGCATTTAACTCCGTTTCTGAAGGGAAACACACAGCACACTTCTCATCCATGAAACACACTCTGCTTTAGAGCAAGAAGCACGCTCTTGCTTTCTAGAGTCTCGAATAAGGCGGGAAACGTGAGAGTGCTCAGAACAAAAGAACTGTGTTTCCTACACACACGGACAATATCTAGTTCAACTCTGCTTCTGAAACTGATACAAACCACAGGCCCTCTAACATCCAATGTGTTTCAGTTAAGAGCGAGAAACGTGTGAGCTTCGTGTACAATAAAGCTTCGTTTGAGCTGAAAAGTGACTGCGTTTACCTGAAACGAAGTCTCGCTTGTAGGAAGACACAGAGCCTGGCATTTCACTCCGTTTCTGAAGGGAAACACACAGCACACTTCTCATCCATGAAACACACTCTGCTTTAGAGCAAGAAGCACGCTCTTGCTTTCTAGAGTCTCGAATAAGGCGGGAAACGTGAGAGTGCTCAGAACAAAAGAACTGTGTTTCCTACACACACGGACCATATCTAGTTCAACTCTGCTTCTGAAACTGATATAAACCACAGGCCCTCTAACATCCAATGCGTTTCAGTTAAGAGCGAGAAACGTGTGAGCTTCGTGTACAATATATCTTCGTTTGAGCTGAAAAGTGACTGCGTTTACCTGAAACGAAGTCTCGCTTGTAGGAAGACACAGAGCCTGGCATTTCACTCCGTTTCTGAAGGGAAACACACAGCACACTTCTCATCCATGAAACACACTCTGCTTTAGAGCAAGAAGCACGCTCTTGCTTTCTAGAGTCTCGAATAAGGCGGGAAACGTGAGAGTGCTCAGAACAAAAGAACTGTGTTTCCTACACACACGGACCATATCTAGTTCAACTCTGCTTCTGAAACTGATACAAACCACAGGCCCTCTAACATCCAATGCGTTTCAGTTAAGAGCGAGAAACGTGTGAGCTTCGTGTACAATATAGCTTCATTTGAGCTGAAAAGTGACTGCGTTTACCTGAAACGAAGTCTTAGTTGTAGGGAGACACAGAGCCTGGGATTTCACTCCGTTTCTGAAGGGAAACACACAGCACAGTTCTCATCCATGAACCACACTCTGCTTTAGAGCAACAAGCACGCTCTTGCTTTCTAGAGTCTCGAATAAGGCGGGAAACGTGAGAGTGCTCAGAACAAAAGAACTGTGTTTCCTACACACACGGACCATATCTAGTTCAACTCTACTTCTGAAACTGATACAATCCACAGGCCCTCTAACATCCAATGCGTTTCAGTTAAGAGCGAGAAACGTGTGAGCTTCGTGTACAATATAGCTTCGTTTGAGCTGAAAAGTGACTGCGTTTACCTGAAACGAAGTCTCGCTTGTAGGAAGACACAGAGCCTGGCATTTCACTCCGTTTCTGAAGGGAAACACACAGCACACTCTCATCCATGAAACACACTCTGCTTTAGAGCAAGAAGCACGCTCTTGCTTTCTAGAGTCTCGAATAAGGCGGGAAACGTGAGAGTGCTCAGAACAAAAGAACTGTGTTTCCTACACACACGGACCATATCTAGTTCAACTCTGCTTCTGAAACTGATATAAACCACAGGCCCTCTAACATCCAATGCGTTTCACTTAAGAGCGAGAAACGTGTGAGCTTCGTGTACAATATATCTTCGTTTGAGCTGAAAAGTGACTGCGTTTACCTGAAACGAAGTCTCGCTTGTAGGAAGACACAGAGCCTGGCATTTTACTCCGTGTCTGAAGGGAAACACACAGCACACTTCTCATCCATAAAACACACTCTGCTTTAGAGCAAGAAGCACGCTCTTGCTTTCTAGAGTCTCGAATAAGGCGGGAAACGTGAGAGTGCTCAGAACAAAAGAACTGTGTTTCCTACACACACGGACCATATCTAGTTCAACTCTGCTTCTGAAACTGATACAAACCACAGGCCCTCTAACATCCAATGCGTTTCAGTTAAGAGCGAGAAACGTGTGAGCTTCGTGTACAATATAGCTTCGTTTGAGCTGAAAAGTGACTGCGTTTACCTGAAACGAAGTCTCGCTTGTAGGAAGACACAGAGCCTGGCATTTCACTCCGTTTCTGAAGGGAAACACACAGCACACTTCTCATCCATGAAACACACTCTGCTTTAGAGCAAGAAGCACGCTCTTGCTTTCTAGAGTCTCAAATAAGGCGGGAAACGTGAGAGTGCTCAGAACAAAAGAACTGTGTTTCCGACACACACGGACCATATCTAGTTCAACTCTGCTTCTGAAACTGATACAAACCACAGGCCCTTTAACATCCAATGCTTTTCAGTTAAGAGCGAGAAACGTGTGAGCTTCGTGTACAATATAGCTTCGTTTGAGCTGAAAAGTGACTGCGTTTACCTGAAACGAAGTCTCGCTTGTAGGAAGACACAGAGCCTGGCATTTAACTCCGTTTCTGAAGGGAAACACACAGCACACTTCTCATCCATGAAACACACTCTGCTTTAGAGCAAGAAGCACGCTCTTGCTTTCTAGAGTCTCGAATAAGGCGGGAAACGTGAGAGTGCTCAGAACAAAAGAACTGTGTTTCCTACACACACGGACCATATCTAGTTCAACTCTGCTTCTGAAACTGATACAAACCACAGGCCCTCTAACATCCAATGCGTTTCAGTTAAGAGCGAGAAACGTGTGAGCTTCGTGTACAATATAGCTTCGTTTGAGCTGAAAAGTGACTGCGTTTACCTGAAACGAAGTCTCGCTTGTAGGAAGACACAGAGCCTGGCATTTCACTCCGTTTCTGAAGGGAAACACACAGCACACTTCTCATCCATGAAACACACTCTGCTTTAGAGCAAGAAGCACGCTCTTGCTTTCTAGAGTCTCGAATAAGGCGGGAAACGTGAGAGTGCTCAGAACAAAAGAACTGTGTTTCCGACACACACGGACCATATCTAGTTCAACTCTGCTTCTGAAACTGATACAAACCACAGGCCCTCTAACATCCAATGCGTTTCAGTTAAGAGCGAGAAACGTGTGTACTTCGTGTACAATATAGCTTCGTTTGAGCTGAAAAGTGACTGCGTTTACCTGAAACGAAGTCTCGCCTGTAGGAAGACACAGAGCCTGGCATTTAACTCCGTTTCTGAAGGGAAACACACAGCACACTTCTCATCCATGAAACACACTCTGCTTTAGAGCAAGAAGCACGCTCTTGCTTTCTAGAGTCTCGAATAAGGCGGGAAACGTGAGAGTGCTCAGAACAAAAGAACTGTGTTTCCTACACACACGGACCATATCTAGTTCAACTCTGCTTCTGAAACTGATACAAACCACAGGCCCTCTAACATCCAATGCGTTTCAGTTAAGAGCGAGAAACGTGTGAGCTTCGTGTACAATATAGCTTCGTTTGAGCTGAAAAGTGACTGCGTTTACCTGAAACGAAGTCTCGCTTGTAGGAAGACACAGAGCCTGGCATTTCACTCCGTTTCTGAAGGGAAACACACAGCACACTTCTCATCCATGAAACACACTCTGCTTTAGAGCAAGAAGCACGCTCTTGCTTTCTAGAGTCTCGAATAAGGCGGGAAACGTGAGAGTGCTCAGAACAAAAGAACTGTGTTTCCTACACACACGGACCATATCTAGTTCAACTCTGCTTCTGAAACTGATACAAACCACAGGCCCTCTAACATCCAATGCGTTTCAGTTAAGAGCGAGAAACGTGTGAGCTTCGTGTACAATATAGCTTCATTTGGGCTGAAAAGTGACTGCGTTTACCTGAAACGAAGTCTCGCTTGTAGGAAGACACAGAGCCTGGCATTTCACTCCGTTTCTGAAGGGAAACACACAGCACACTTCTCATCCATGAAACACACTCTGCTTTAGAGCAAGAAGCACGCTCTTGCTTTCTAGAGTCTCGAATAAGGCGGGAAACATGAGAGTGCTCAGAACAAAAGAACTGTGTTTCCTACACACACGGACCATATCTAGTTCAACTCTACTTCTGAAACTGATAGAATCCACAGGCCCTCTAACATCCAATGCGTTTCAGTTAAGAGCGAGAAACGTGTGACCTTCGTGTACAATATAGCTTCGTTTGAGCTGAAAAGTGACTGCATTTACCTGAAACGAAGTCTCGCTTGTAGGAAGACACAGAGCCTGGCATTTCACTCCGTTTCTGAAGGGAAACACACAGCACACTTCTCTTCCATGAAACACACTCTGCTTTAGAGCAAGAAGCACGCTCTTGCTTTCTAGAGTCTCGAATAAGGCGGGAAACGTGAGAGTGCTCAGAACAAAAGAACTGTGTTTCCTACACACACGGACCATATCTAGTTCAACTCTGCTTTGAAACAGATATAAACCACAGGCCCTCTAACATCCAATGCGTTTCACTTCAGAGCGAGAAACGTGTGAGCTTCGTGTACAATATATCTTCGTTTGAGCTGAAAAGTGACTGCGTTTACCTGAAACGAAGTCTCGCTTGTAGGAAGACACAGAGCCTGGCATTTAACTCCGTTTCTGAAGGGAAACACACAGCACACTTCTCATCCATGAAACACACTCTGCTTTAGAGCAAGAAGCACGCTCTTGCTTTCTAGAGTCTCGAATAAGGCGGGAAACGTGAGAGTGCTCAGAACAAAAGAACTGTGTTTCCTACACACACGGACCATATCTAGTTCAACTCTGCTTCTGAAACTGATACAAACCACAGGCCCTCTAACATCCAATGCGTTTCAGTTAAGAGCGAGAAACGTGTGAGCTTCGTGTACAATATAGCTTCGTTTGAGCTGAAAAGTGACTGCGTTTACCTGAAACGAAGTCTCGCTTGTAGGAAGACACAGAGCCTGGCATTTCACTCTGTTTCTGAAGGGAAACACACAGCACACTTCTCATCCATGAAACACACTCTGCTTTAGAGCAAGAAGCACGCTCTTGCTTTCTAGAGTCTCGAATAAGGCGGGAAACGTGAGAGTGCTCAGAACAAAAGAACTGTGTTTCCTACACACACGGACCATATCTAGTTCAACTCTGCTTCTGAAACTGATACAATCCACAGGCCCTCTAACATCCAATGCGTTTCAGTTAATAGCGAGAAACGTGTGAGCTTCGTGTACAATATAGCTTCGTTTGAGCTGAAAAGTGACTGCGTTTACCTGAAACGAAGTCTCGCTTGTAGGAAGACACAGAGCCTGGCATTAAACTCCGTTTCTGAAGGGAAACACACAGCACACTTCTCATCCATGAAACACACTCTGCTTTAGAGCAAGAAGCACGCTCTTGCTTTCTAGAGTCTCGAATACGGCGGGAAATGTGAGAGTGCTCAGAACAAAAGAACTGTGTTTCCTACACACACGGACCATATCTAGTTCAACTCTGCTTCTGAAACTGATACAAACCACAGGCCCTCTAACATCCAATGCGTTTCAGTTAAGAGCGAGAAACGTGTGAGCTTCGTGTACAATATAGCTTTGTTTGGGCTGAAAAGTGACTGCGTTTACCTGAAACGAAGTCTCGCTTGTAGGAAGACACAGAGCCTGGCATTTCACTCCGTTTCTGAAGGGAAACACACAGCACACTTCTCATCCATGAAACACACTCTGCTTTAGAGCAAGAAGCTCGCTCTTGCTTTCTAGAGTCTCTAATAAGGCGGGAAACGCGAGAGTGCTCAGAACAAAAGAACTGTGTTTCCGACACACACGGACCATATCTAGTTCAACTCTGCTTCTGAAACTGATACAAACCACAGGCCCTCTAACATCCAATGCGTTTCAGTTAAGAGCGAGAAACGTGTGAGCTTCCTGTACAATATAGCTTCGTTTGAGCTGAAAAGTGACTGCGTTTACCTGAAACGAAGTCTCGCTTGTAGGAAGACACAGAGCCTGGCATTTAACTCCGTTTCTGAAGGGAAACACACAGCACACTTCTCATCCATGAAACACACTCTGCTTTAGAGCAAGAAGCACGCTCTTGCTTTCTAGAGTCTCTAATAAGGCGGGAAACGTGAGAGTGCTCAGAACAAAAGAACTGTGTTTCCTACACACACGGACCATATCTAGTTCAACTCTGCTTCTGAAACTGATACCAACCACAGGCCCTCTAACATCCAATGCGTTTCACTTAAGAGCGAGAAACGTGTGAGCTTCCTGTACAATATAGCTTCCTTTGAGCTGAAAAGTGACTGCGTTTACCTGAAACGAAGTCTCGCTTGTGGGAAGACACAGAGCCTGGCATTTAACTCCGTTTCAGAAGGGAAACACACAGCACACTTCTCATCCATGAAACACACTCTGCTTTAGAGCGAGAAGCACGCTCTTGCTTTCTAGAGTCTCGAATAAGGCGGGAAATGTGAGAGTGCTCAGAACAAAAGAACTGTGTTTCCTACACACACGGACCATATCTAGTTCAACTCTGCTTCTGAAACTGATACAAACCACAGGCCCTCTAACATCCAATGCGTTTCAGTTAAGAGCGAGAAACGTGTGAGCTTCGTGTACAATATAGCTTCGTTTGAGCTGAAAAGTGACTGCATTTACCTGAAACGAAGTCTCGCTTGTAGGAAGACACCGAGCCTGGCATTTAACTCTGTTTCTGAAGGGAAACACACAGCAAACTTCTCATCCATGAAACACACTCTGCTTTAGAGCAAGAAGCACGCTCTTGCTTTCTAGAGTCTCTAATAAGGCGGGAAACGTGAGAGTGCTCAGAACAAAAGAACTGTGTTTCCTACACACACGGACCATATCTAGTTCAACTCTGCTTCTGAAACTGATACAAACCACAGGCCCTCTAACATCCAATGCGTTTCAGTTAAGAGCGAGAAACGTGTGAGCTTCGTGTACAATATATCTTCGTTTGAGCTGAAAAGTGACTGCGTTTACCTGAAACGAAGTCTCGCTTGTAGGAAGACACAGAGCCTGGCATTTCACTCCGTTTCTGAAGGGAAACACACAGCACACTTCTCATCCATGAAACACACTCTGCTTTAGAGCAAGAAGCACGCTCTTGCTTTCTAGAGTCTCGAATAAGGCGGGAAACGTGAGAGTGCTCAGAACAAAAGAACTGTGTTTCCTACACACACGGACCATATCTAGTTCAACTCTGCTTCTGAAACTGATACAAACCACAGGCCCTCTAACATCCAATGCGTTTCAGTTAAGAGCGAGAAACGTGTGAGCTTCGTGTACAATATAGCTTCATTTGAGCTGAAAAGTGACTGCGTTTACCTGAAACGAAGTCTTAGTTGTAGGGAGACACAGAGCCTGGGATTTCACTCCGTTTCTGAAGGGAAACACACAGCACAGTTCTCATCCATGAACCACACTCTGCTTTAGAGCAACAAGCACGCTCTTGCTTTCTAGAGTCTCGAATAAGGCGGGAAACGTGAGAGTGCTCAGAACAAAAGAACTGTGTTTCCTACACACACGGACCATATCTAGTTCAACTCTACTTCTGAAACTGATACAATCCACAGGCCCTCTAACATCCAATGCGTTTCAGTTAAGAGCGAGAAACGTGTGAGCTTCGTGTACAATATATCTTCGTTTGAGCTGAAAAGTGACTGCGTTTACCTGAAACGAAGTCTCGCTTGTAGGAAGACACAGAGCCTGGCATTTTACTCCGTGTCTGAAGGGAAACACACAGCACACTTCTCATCCATAAAACACACTCTGCTTTAGAGCAAGAAGCACGCTCTTGCTTTCTAGAGTCTCGAATAAGGCGGGAAACGTGAGAGTGCTCAGAACAAAAGAACTGTGTTTCCTACACACACGGACCATATCTAGTTCAACTCTGCTTCTGAAACTGATACAAACCACAGGCCCTCTAACATCCAATGCGTTTCAGTTAAGAGCGAGAAACGTGTGAGCTTCGTGTACAATATAGCTTCGTTTGAGCTGAAAAGTGACTGCGTTTACCTGAAACGAAGTCTCGCTTGTAGGAAGACACAGAGCCTGGCATTTCACTCCGTTTCTGAAGGGAAACACACAGCACACTTCTCATCCATGAAACACACTCTGCTTTAGAGCAAGAAGCACGCTCTTGCTTTCTAGAGTCTCAAATAAGGCGGGAAACGTGAGAGTGCTCAGAACAAAAGAACTGTGTTTCCGACACACACGGACCATATCTAGTTCAACTCTGCTTCTGAAACTGATACAAACCACAGGCCCTTTAACATCCAATGCTTTTCAGTTAAGAGCGAGAAACGTGTGAGCTTCGTGTACAATATAGCTTCCTTTGAGCTGAAAAGTGACTGCGTTTACCTGAAACGAAGTCTCGCTTGTAGGAAGACACAGAGCCTGGCATTTAACTCCGTTTCTGAAGGGAAACACACAGCACACTTCTCATCCATGAAACACACTCTGCTTTAGAGCAAGAAGCACGCTCTTGCTTTCTAGAGTCTCGAATAAGGCGGGAAACGTGAGAGTGCTCAGAACAAAAGAACTGTGTTTCCTACACACACGGACCATATCTAGTTCAACTCTGCTTCTGAAACTGATACAAACCACAGGCCCTCTAACATCCAATGCGTTTCAGTTAAGAGCGAGAAACGTGTGAGCTTCGTGTACAATATAGCTTCGTTTGAGCTGAAAAGTGACTGCGTTTACCTGAAACGAAGTCTCGCTTGTAGGAAGACACAGAGCCTGGCATTTCACTCCGTTTCTGAAGGGAAACACACAGCACACTTCTCATCCATGAAACACACTCTGCTTTAGAGCAAGAAGCACGCTCTTGCTTTCTAGAGTCTCGAATAAGGCGGGAAACGTGAGAGTGCTCAGAACAAAAGAACTGTGTTTCCGACACACACGGACCATATCTAGTTCAACTCTGCTTCTGAAACTGATACAAACCACAGGCCCTCTAACATCCAATGCGTTTCAGTTAAGAGCGAGAAACGTGTGTACTTCGTGTACAATATAGCTTCGTTTGAGCTGAAAAGTGACTGCGTTTACCTGAAACGAAGTCTCGCCTGTAGGAAGACACAGAGCCTGGCATTTAACTCCGTTTCTGAAGGGAAACACACAGCACACTTCTCATCCATGAAACACACTCTGCTTTAGAGCAAGAAGCACGCTCTTGCTTTCTAGAGTCTCGAATAAGGCGGGAAACGTGAGAGTGCTCAGAACAAAAGAACTGTGTTTCCTACACACACGGACCATATCTAGTTCAACTCTGCTTCTGAAACTGATACAAACCACAGGCCCTCTAACATCCAATGCGTTTCAGTTAAGAGCGAGAAACGTGTGAGCTTCGTGTACAATATAGCTTCGTTTGAGCTGAAAAGTGACTGCGTTTACCTGAAACGAAGTCTCGCTTGTAGGAAGACACAGAGCCTGGCATTTCACTCCGTTTCTGAAGGGAAACACACAGCACACTTCTCATCCATGAAACACACTCTGCTTTAGAGCAAGAAGCACGCTCTTGCTTTCTAGAGTCTCGAATAAGGCGGGAAACGTGAGAGTGCTCAGAACAAAAGAACTGTGTTTCCTACACACACGGACCATATCTAGTTCAACTCTGCTTCTGAAACTGATACAAACCACAGGCCCTCTAACATCCAATGCGTTTCAGTTAAGAGCGAGAAACGTGTGAGCTTCGTGTACAATATAGCTTCATTTGGGCCGAAAAGTGACTGCGTTTACCTGAAACGAAGTCTCGCTTGTAGGAAGACACAGAGCCTGGCATTTCACTCCGTTTCTGAAGGGAAACACACAGCACACTTCTCATCCATGAAACACACTCTGCTTTAGAGCAAGAAGCACGCTCTTGCTTTCTAGAGTCTCGAATAAGGCGGGAAACGTGAGAGTGCTCAGAACAAAAGAACTGTGTTTCCTACACACACGGACCATATCTAGTTCAACTCTACTTCTGAAACTGATAGAATCCACAGGCCCTCTAACATCCAATGCGTTTCAGTTAAGAGCGAGAAACGTGTGACCTTCGTGTACAATATAGCTTCGTTTGAGCTGAAAAGTGACTGCATTTACCTGAAACGAAGTCTCGCTTGTAGGAAGACACAGAGCCTGGCATTTCACTCCGTTTCTGAAGGGAAACACACAGCACACTTCTCATCCATGAAACACACTCTGCTTTAGAGCAAGAAGCACGCTCTTGCTTTCTAGAGTCTCGAATAAGGCGGGAAACGTGAGAGTGCTCAGAACAAAAGAACTGTGTTTCCTACACACACGGACCATATCTAGTTCAACTCTGCTTTGAAACAGATATAAACCACAGGCCCTCTAACATCCAATGCGTTTCACTTCAGAGCGAGAAACGTGTGAGCTTCGTGTACAATATATCTTCGTTTGAGCTGAAAAGTGACTGCGTTTACCTGAAACGAAGTCTCGCTTGTAGGAAGACACAGAGCCTGGCATTTAACTCCGTTTCTGAAGGGAAACACACAGCACACTTCTCATCCATGAAACACACTCTGCTTTAGAGCAAGAAGCACGCTCTTGCTTTCTAGAGTCTCGAATAAGGCGGGAAACGTGAGAGTGCTCAGAACAAAAGAACTGTGTTTCCTACACACACGGACCATATCTAGTTCAACTCTGCTTCTGAAACTGATACAAACCACAGGCCCTCTAACATCCAATGCGTTTCAGTTAAGAGCGAGAAACGTGTGAGCTTCGTGTACAATATAGCTTCCTTTGAGCTGAAAAGTGACTGCGTTTACCTGAAACGAAGTCTCGCTTGTAGGAAGACACAGAGCCTGGCATTTCACTCCGTTTCTGAAGGGAAACACACAGCACACTTCTCATCCATGAAACACACTCTGCTTTAGAGCAAGAAGCACGCTCTTGCTTTCTAGAGTCTCGAATAAGGCGGGAAACGTGAGAGTGCTCAGAACAAAAGAACTGTGTTTCCTACACACACGGACCATATCTAGTTCAACTCTGCTTCTGAAACTGATACAATCCACAGGCCCTCTAACATCCAATGCGTTTCAGTTAATAGCGAGAAACGTGTGAGCTTCGTGTACAATATAGCTTCGTTTGAGCTGAAAAGTGACTGCGTTTACCTGAAACGAAGTCTCGCTTGTAGGAAGACACAGAGCCTGGCATTAAACTCCGTTTCTGAAGGGAAACACACAGCACACTTCTCATCCATGAAACACACTCTGCTTTAGAGCAAGAAGCACGCTCTTGCTTTCTAGAGTCTCGAATACGGCGGGAAATGTGAGAGTGCTCAGAACAAAAGAACTGTGTTTCCTACACACACGGACCATATCTAGTTCAACTCTGCTTCTGAAACTGATACAAACCACAGGCCCTCTAACATCCAATGCGTTTCAGTTAAGAGCGAGAAACGTGTGAGCTTCGTGTACAATATATCTTCGTTTGAGCTGAAAAGTGACTGCGTTTACCTGAAACGAAGTCTCGCTTGTAGGAAGACACAGAGCCTGGCATTTCACTCCGTTTCTGAAGGGAAACACACAGCACACTTCTCATCCATGAAACACACTCTGCTTTAGAGCAAGAAGCTCGCTCTTGCTTTCTAGAGTCTCTAATAAGGCGGGAAACGTGAGAGTGCTCAGAACAAAAGAACTGTGTTTCCGACACACACGGACCATATCTAGTTCAACTCTGCTTCTGAAACTGATACAAACCACAGGCCCTCTAACATCCAATGCGTTTCAGTTAAGAGCGAGAAACGTGTGAGCTTCCTGTACAATATAGCTTCGTTTGAGCTGAAAAGTGACTGCGTTTACCTGAAACGAAGTCTCGCTTGTAGGAAGACACAGAGCCTGGCATTAAACTCCGTTTCTGAAGGGAAACACACAGCACACTTCTCATCCATGAAACACACTCTGCTTTAGAGCAAGAAGCACGCTCTTGCTTTCTAGAGTCTCGAATACGGCGGGAAATGTGAGAGTGCTCAGAACAAAAGAACTGTGTTTCCTACACACACGGACCATATCTAGTTCAACTCTGCTTCTGAAACTGATACAAACCACAGGCCCTCTAACATCCAATGCGTTTCAGTTAAGAGCGAGAAACGTGTGAGCTTCGTGTACAATATAGCTTTGTTTGGGCTGAAAAGTGACTGCGTTTACCTGAAACGAAGTCTCGCTTGTAGGAAGACACAGAGCCTGGCATTTCACTCCGTTTCTGAAGGGAAACACACAGCACACTTCTCATCCATGAAACACACTCTGCTTTAGAGCAAGAAGCTCGCTCTTGCTTTCTAGAGTCTCTAATAAGGCGGGAAACGTGAGAGTGCTCAGAACAAAAGAACTGTGTTTCCGACACACACGGACCATATCTAGTTCAACTCTGCTTCTGAAACTGATACAAACCACAGGCCCTCTAACATCCAATGCGTTTCAGTTAAGAGCGAGAAACGTGTGAGCTTCGTGTACAATATAGCTTCGTTTGAGCTGAAAAGTGACTGCGTTTACCTGAAACGAAGTCTCGCTTGTAGGAAGACACAGAGCCTGGCATTTAACTCCGTTTCTGAAGGGAAACACACAGCACACTTCTCATCCATGAAACACACTCTGCTTTAGAGCAAGAAGCACGCTCTTGCTTTCTAGAGTCTCTAATAAGGCGGGAAACGTGAGAGTGCTCAGAACAAAAGAACTGTGTTTCCTACACACACGGACCATATCTAGTTCAACTCTGCTTCTGAAACTGATACCAACCACAGGCCCTCTAACATCCAATGCGTTTCACTTAAGAGCGAGAAACGTGTGAGCTTCCTGTACAATATAGCTTCCTTTGAGCTGAAAAGTGACTGCGTTTACCTGAAACGAAGTCTCGCTTGTGGGAAGACACAGAGCCTGGCATTTAACTCCGTTTCAGAAGGGAAACACACAGCACACTTCTCATCCATGAAACACACTCTGCTTTAGAGCGAGAAGCACGCTCTTGCTTTCTAGAGTCTCGAATAAGGCGGGAAATGTGAGAGTGCTCAGAACAAAAGAACTGTGTTTCCTACACACACGGACCATATCTAGTTCAACTCTGCTTCTGAAACTGATACAAACCACAGGCCCTCTAACATCCAATGCGTTTCAGTTAAGAGCGAGAAACGTGTGAGCTTCGTGTACAATATAGCTTCGTTTGAGCTGAAAAGTGACTGCATTTACCTGAAACGAAGTCTCGCTTGTAGGAAGACACCGAGCCTGGCATTTAACTCTGTTTCTGAAGGGAAACACACAGCAAACTTCTCATCCATGAAACACACTCTGCTTTAGAGCAAGAAGCACGCTCTTGCTTTCTAGAGTCTCTAATAAGGCGGGAAACGTGAGAGTGCTCAGAACAAAAGAACTGTGTTTCCTACACACACGGACCATATCTAGTTCAACTCTGCTTCTGAAACTGATACAAACCACAGGCCCTCTAACATCCAATGCGTTTCAGTTAAGAGCGAGAAACGTGTGAGCTTCGTGTACAATATAGCTTCGTTTGAGCTGAAAAGTGACTGCGTTTACCTGAAACGAAGTCTCGCTTGTAGGAAGACACAGAGCCTGGCATTTAACTCCGTTTCTGAAGGGAAACACACAGCACACTTCTCATCCATGAAACACACTCTGCTTTAGAGCAAGAAGCACGCTCTTGCTTTCTAGAGTATCTAATAAGGCGGGAAACGTGAGAGTGTTCAGAACAAAAGAACTGTGTTTCCTACACACACGGACCATATCTAGTTCAACTCTGGTTCTGAAATTGATACAAACCACAGGCCCTCTAACATCCAATGCGTTTCAGTTAAGAGCGAGAAACGTGTGAGCTTCGTGTACAATATAGCTTCGTTTGAGCTGAAAAGTGACTGCGTTTACCTGAAACGAAGCCTCGCTTGTAGGAAGACACAGAGCCTGGCATTTAACTCCGTTTCTGAAGGGAAACACACAGCACACTTCTCATCCATGAAACACACTCTGCTTTAGAGCAAGAAGCACGCTCTTGCTTTCTAGAGTCTCGAATAAGGCGGGAAACGTGAGAGTGCTCAGAACAAAAGAACTGTGTTTCCTACACACACGGACCATATCTAGTTCAACTCTGCTTCTGAAACTGATACAAACCACAGGCCCTCTAACATCCAATGCGTTTCAGTTAAGAGCGAGAAACGTGTGAGCTTCGTGTACAATATAGCTTCCTTTGAGCTGAAAAGTGACTGCGTTTACCTGAAACGAAGTCTCGCTTGTAGGAAGACACAGAGCCTGGCATTTCACTCCGTTTCTGAAGGGAAACACACAGCACACTTCTCATCCATGAAACACACTCTGCTTCAGAGCAAGAAGCACGCTCTTGCTTTCTAGAGTCTCGAATAAGGCGGGAAACGTGAGAGTGCTCAGAACAAAAGAACTGTGTTTCCGACACACACGGACCATATCTAGTTCAACTCTGCTTCTGAAACTGATACAAACCACCGGCCCTCTAACATCCAATGCGTTTCAGTTAAGAGCGAGAAACGTGTGAGCTTCGTGTACAATATAGCTTCGTTTGAGCTGAAAAGTGACTGTGTTTACCTGAAACGAAGTCTCGCTTGTAGGAAGACACAAAGCCTGGCATTTCACTCCGTTTCTGAAGGGAAACACACAGCACACTTCTCATCCATGAAACACACTCTGCTTTAGAGCAAGAAGCACGCTCTTGCTTTCTAGAGTCTCGAATAAGGCGGGAAACGTGAGAGTGCTCAGAACAAAAGAACTGTGTTTCCGACACACACGGACCATATCTAGTTCAACTCTGCTTCTGAAACTGATACAAACCACAGGCCCTCTAACATCCAATGCGTTTCAGTTAAGAGCGAGAAACGTGTGAGCTTCCTGTACAATATAGCTTCGTTTGAGCTGAAAAGTGACTGCGTTTACCTGAAACGAAGTCTCGCTTGTAGGAAGACACAGAGCCTGGCATTTAACTCCGTTTCTGAAGGGAAACACACAGCACACTTCTCATCCATGAAACACACTCTGCTTTAGAGCAAGAAGCACGCTCTTGCTTTCTAGAGTCTCGAATAAGGCGGGAAACGTGAGAGTGCTCAGAACAAAAGAACTGTGTTTCCTACACACACGGACCATATCTAGTTCAACTCTGCTTCTGAAACTGATACAAACCACAGGCCCTCTAACATCCAATGCGTTTCAGTTAAGAGCGAGAAACGTGTGAGCTTCGTGTACAACATAGCTTCGTTTGAGCTGAAAAGTGACTGCGTTTACCTGAAACGAAGTCTCGCTTGTAGGAAGACACAGAGCCTGGCATTTCACTCCGTTTCTGAAGGGAAACACACAGCACACTTCTCATCCATGAAACACACTCTGCTTTAGAGCAAGAAGCATGCTCTTGCTTTCTAGAGTCTCGAATAAGGCGGGAAACGTGAGAGTGCTCAGAACAAAAGAACTGTGTTTCCTACACACACGGACCATATCTAGTTCAACTCTGCTTCTGAAACTGATATAAACCACAGGCCCTCTAACATCCAATGCGTTTCACTTAAGAGCGAGAAACGTGTGAGCTTCGTGTACAATATAGCTTCGTTTGAGCTGAAAATTGACTGCGTTTACCTGAAACGAAGTCTCGCTTGTAGGAAGACACAGAGCCTGGCATTTCACTCCGTTTCTGAAGGGAAACACACAGCACACTTCTCATCCATGAAACACACTCTGCTTTAGAGCAAGAAGCACGCTCTTGCTTTCTAGAGTCTCGAATAAGGCGGGAAACGTGAGAGTGCTCAGAACAAAAGCACTGTGTTTCCTACACACACGGACCATATCTAGTTCAACTCTGCTTCTGAAACTGATACAAACCACAGGCCCTCTAACATCCAATGCGTTTCAGTTAAGAGCGAGAAACGTGTGAGCTTCGTGTACAATATAGCTTCGTTTGAGCTGAAAAGTGACTGCGTTTACCTGAAACGAAGCCTCGCTTGTAGGAAGACACAGAGCCTGGCATTTCACTCCGTTTCTGAAGGGAAACACACAGCACACTTCTCATCCATGAAACACACTCTGCTTTAGAGCAAGAAGCACGCTCTTGCTTTCTAGAGTCTCGAATAAGGCGGGAAACGTGAGAGTGCTCAGAACAAAAGAACTGTGTTTCCGACAAACAAGGACCATATCTAGTTCAACTCTGCTTCCGAAACTGATACAAACCACAGGCCCTCTAACATCCAATGCGTTTCAGTTAAGAGCGAGAAACGTGTGAGCTTCGTGTACAATATAGCTTCGTTTGAGCTGAAAAGTGACTGCGTTTACCTGAAACGAAGTCTCGCTTGTAGGAAGACACAGAGCCTGGCATTTCACTCCGTTTCTGAAGGGAAACACACAGCACACTTCTCATCCATGAAACACACTCTGCTTTAGAGCAAGAAGCACGCTCTTGCTTTCTAGAGTCTCGAATAAGGCGGGAAACGTGAGAGTGCTCAGAACAAAAGAACTGTGTTTCCGACACACACGGACCATATCTAGTTCAACTCTGCTTCTGAAACTGATACAAACCACAGGCCCTCTAACATCCAATGCGTTTCAGTTAAGAGCGAGAAACGTGTGAGCTTCCTGTACAATATAGCTTCGTTTGAGCTGAAAAGTGACTGCGTTTACCTGAAACGAAGTCTCGCTTGTAGGAAGACACAGAGCCTGGCATTTCACTCCGTTTCTGAAGGGAAACACACAGCACACTTCTCATCCATGAAACACACTCTGCTTTAGAGCAAGAAGCACGCTCTTGCTTTCTAGAGTCTCGAATAAGGCGGGAAACGTGAGAGTGCTCAGAACAAAAGAACTGTGTTTCCTACACACACGGACCATATCTAGTTCAACTCTGCTTCTGAAACTGATATAAACCACAGGCCCTCTAACATCCAATGCGTTTCAGTTAAGAGCGAGAAACGTGTGAGCTTCGTGTACAATATAGCTTCGTTTGAGCTGAAAAGTGACTGCGTTTACCTGAAACGAAGTCTCGCTTGTAGGAAGACACAGAGCCTGGCATTTCACTCCGTTTCTGAAGGGAAACACACAGCACACTTCTCATCCATGAAACACACTCTGCTTTAGAGCAAGAAGCACGCTCTTGCTTTCTAGAGTCTCGAATAAGGCGGGAAACGTGAGAGTGCTCAGAACAAAAGAACTGTGTTTCCTACACACACGGACCATATCTAGTTCAACTCTGCTTCTGAAACTGATACAAACCACAGGCCCTCTAACATCCAATGCGTTTCAGTTAAGAGCGAGAAACGTGTGAGCTTCGTGTACAATATAGCTTCGTTTGAGCTGAAAAGTGACTGCGTTTACCTGAAACGAAGTCTC
The DNA here is from genome assembly GCA_949786405.1 of Onychomys arenicola. Taxonomy (NCBI): domain Eukaryota; kingdom Metazoa; phylum Chordata; class Mammalia; order Rodentia; family Cricetidae; genus Onychomys; species Onychomys arenicola. Next base: position 68,523 of record CATKUM010000231.1, on the reverse strand, counting down.
GCTTGTAGGAAGACACAGAGCCTGGCATTTCACTCCGTTTCTGAAGGGAAACACACAGCACACTTCTCATCCATGAAACACACTCTGCTTTAGAGCAAGAAGCACGCTCTTGCTTTCTAGAGTCTCGAATAAGGCGGGAAACGTGAGAGTGCTCAGAACAAAAGAACTGTGTTTCCTACACACACGGACCATATCTAGTTCAACTCTGCTTCTGAAACTGATACAAACCACAGGCCCTCTAACATCCAATGCGTTTCAGTTAAGAGCGAGAAACGTGTGAGCTTCGTGTACAATATAGCGTCCTTTGAGCTGAAAAGTGACTGTGTTTACCTGAAACGAAGTCTCGCTTGTAGGAAGACACAGAGCCTGGCATTTCACTCCGTTTCTGAAGGGAAACACACAGCACACTTCTCATCCATGAAACACACTCTGCTTTAGAGCAAGAAGCACGCTCTTGCTTTCTAGAGTCTCGAATAAGGCGGGAAACGTGAGAGTGCTCAGAACAAAAGAACTGTGTTTCCTACACACACGGACCATATCTAGTTCAACTCTGCTTCTGTAACTGATACAATCCACAGGCCCTCTAACATCCAATGCGTTTCAGTTAATAGCGAGAAACGTGTGAGCTTCGTGTACAATATAGCTTCGTTTGAGCTGAAAAGTGACTGTGTTTACCTGAAACGAAGTCTCGCTTGTAGGAAGACACAGAGCCTGGCATTAAACTCCGTTTCTGAAGGGAAACACACAGCACACTTCTCATCCATGAAACACACTCTGCTTTAGAGCAAGAAGCACGCTCTTGCTTTCTAGAGTCTCGAATACGGCGGGAAACGTGAGAGTGCTCAGAACAAAAGAACTGTGTTTCCTACACACACGGACCATATCTAGTTCAACTCTGCTTCTGAAACTGATACAAACCACAGGCCCTCTAACATCCAATGCGTTTCAGTTAAGAGCGAGAAACGTGTGAGCTTCGTGTACAATATAGCTTCGTTTGGGCTGAAAAGTGACTGCGTTTACCTGAAACGAAGTCTCGCTTGTAGGAAGACACAGAGCCTGGCATTTCACTCCGTTTCTGAAGGGACACACACAGCACACTTCTCATCCATGAAACACACTCTGCTTCAGAGCAAGAAGCACGCTCTTGCTTTCTAGAGTCTCGAATAAGGCGGGAAACGTGAGAGTGCTCAGAACAAAAGAACTGTGTTTCCGACACACACGGACCATATCTAGTTCAACTCTGCTTCTGAAACTGATACAAACCACCGGCCCTCTAACATCCAATGCGTTTCAGTTAAGAGCGAGAAACGTGTGAGCTTCGTGTACAATATAGCTTCGTTTGAGCTGAAAAGTGACTGTGTTTACCTGAAACGAAGTCTCGCTTGTAGGAAGACACAGAGCCTGGCATTTCACTCCGTTTCTGAAGGGAAACACACAGCACACTTCTCATCCATGAAACACACTCTGCTTTAGAGCAAGAAGCACGCTCTTGCTTTCTAGAGTCTCGAATAAGGCGGGAAACGTGAGAGTGCTCAGAACAAAAGAACTGTGTTTCCGACACACACGGACCATATCTAGTTCAACTCTGCTTCTGAAACTGATACAAACCACAGGCCCTCTAACATCCAATGCGTTTCAGTTAAGAGCGAGAAACGTGTGAGCTTCCTGTACAATATAGCTTCGTTTGAGCTGAAAAGTGACTGCGTTTACCTGAAACGAAGTCTCGCTTGTAGGAAGACACAGAGCCTGGCATTTCACTCCGTTTCTGAAGGGAAACACACAGCACACTTCTCATCCATGAAACACACTCTGCTTTAGAGCAAGAAGCACGCTCTTGCTTTCTAGAGTCTCGAATAAGGCGGGAAACGTGAGAGTGCTCAGAACAAAAGAACTGTGTTTCCTACACACACGGACCATATCTAGTTCAACTCTGCTTCTGAAACTGATATAAACCACAGGCCCTCTAACATCCAATGCGTTTCAGTTAAGAGCGAGAAACGTGTGAGCTTCGTGTACAATATAGCTTCGTTTGAGCTGAAAAGTGACTGCGTTTACCTGAAACGAAGTCTCGCTTGTAGGAAGACACAGAGCCTGGCATTTCACTCCGTTTTTGAAGGGAAACACACAGCACACTTCTCATCCATGAAACACACTGTGCTTTAGAGCAAGAAGCACGCTCTTGCTTTCTAGAGTCTCGAATAAGGCGGGAAACGTGAGAGTGCTCAGAACAAAAGAACTGTGTTTCCTACACACACGGACCATATCTAGTTCAACTCTGCTTCTGAAACTGATACAAACCACAGGCCCTCTAACATCCAATGCGTTTCAGTTAAGAGCGAGAAACGTGTGAGCTTCGTGTACAATATAGCTTCGTTTGAGCTGAAAAGTGACTGCGTTTACCTGAAACGAAGTCTCGCTTGTAGGAAGACACAGAGCCTGGCATTTAACTCCGTTTCTGAAGGGAAACACACAGCACACTTCTCATCCATGAAACACACTCTGCTTTAGAGCAAGAAGCACGCTCTTGCTTTCTAGAGTCTCGAATAAGGCGGGAAACGTGAGAGTGCTCAGAACAAAAGAACTGTGTTTCCTACACACACGGACCATATCTAGTTCAACTCTGCTTCTGAAACTGATACAAACCACAGGCCCTCTAACATCCAATGCGTTTCAGTTAAGAGCGAGAAACGTGTGAGCTTCCTGTACAATATAGCGTCCTTTGAGCTGAAAAGTGACTGCGTTTACCTGAAACGAAGTCTCGCTTGTAGGAAGACACAGAGCCTGGCATTTCACTCCGTTTCTGAAGGGAAACACACAGCACACTTCTCATCCATGAAACACACTCTGCTTTAGAGCAAGAAGCACGCTCTTGCTTTCTAGAGTCTCGAATAAGGCGGGAAACGTGAGAGTGCTCAGAACAAAAGAACTGTGTTTCCTACACACACGGACCATATCTAGTTCAACTCTGCTTCTGAAACTGATACAATCCACAGGCCCTCTAACATCCAATGCGTTTCAGTTAATAGCGAGAAACGTGTGAGCTTCGTGTACAATATAGCTTCGTTTGAGCTGAAAAGTGACTGCGTTTACCTGAAACGAAGTCTCGCTTGTAGGAAGACACAGAGCCTGGCATTAAACTCCGTTTCTGAAGGGAAACACACAGCACACTTCTCATCCATGAAACACACTCTGCTTTAGAGCAAGAAGCACGCTCTTGCTTTCTAGAGTCTCGAATACAGCGGGAAACGTGAGAGTGCTCAGAACAAAAGAACTGTGTTTCCTACACACACGGACCATATCTAGTTCAACTCTGCTTCTGAAACTGATACAAACCACAGGCCCTCTAACATCCAATGCGTTTCAGTTAAGAGCGAGAAACGTGTGAGCTTCGTGTACAATATAGCTTCGTTTGGGCTGAAAAGTGACTGCGTTTACCTGAAACGAAGTCTCGCTTGTAGGAAGACACAGAGCCTGGCATTTCACTCCGTTTCTGAAGGGAAACACACAGCACACTTCTCATCCATGAAACACACTCTGCTTTAGAGCAAGAAGCTCGCTCTTGCTTTCTAGAGTCTCTAATAAGGCGGGAAACGTGAGAGTGCTCAGAACAAAAGAACTGTGTTTCCGACACACACGGACCATATCTAGTTCAACTCTGCTTCTGAAACTGATACAAACCACAGGCCCTCTAACATCCAATGCGTTTCAGTTAAGAGCGAGAAACGTGTGAGCTTCCTGTACAATATAGCTTCGTTTGAGCTGAAAAGTGACTGCGTTTACCTGAAACGAAGTCTCGCTTGTAGGAAGACACAGAGCCTGGCATTTAACTCCGTTTCTGAAGGGAAACACACAGCACACTTCTCATCCATGAAACACACTCTGCTTTAGAGCAAGAAGCACGCTCTTGCTTTCTAGAGTCTCTAATAAGGCGGGAAACGTGAGAGTGCTCAGAACAAAAGAACTGTGTTTCCTACACACACGGACCATATCTAGTTCAACTCTGCTTCTGAAACTGATACCAACCACAGGCCCTCTAACATCCAATGCGTTTCACTTAAGAGCGAGAAACGTGTGAGCTTCCTGTACAATATAGCTTCGTTTGAGCTGAAAAGTGACTGCGTTTACCTGAAACGAAGTCTCGCTTGTGGGAAGACACAGAGCCTGGCATTTAACTCCGTTTCAGAGGGGAAACACACAGCACACTTCTCATCCATGAAACACACTCTGCTTTAGAGCAAGAAGCACGCTCTTGCTTTCTAGAGTCTCGAATAATGCGGGAAATGTGAGAGTGCTCAGAACAAAAGAACTGTGTTTCCTACACACACGGACCATATCTAGTTCAACTCTGCTTCTGAAACTGATACAAACCACAGGCCCTCTAACATCCAATGCGTTTCAGTTAAGAGCGAGAAACGTGTGAGCTTCGTGTACAATATAGCTTCGTTTGAGCTGAAAAGTGACTGCATTTACCTGAAACGAAGTCTCGCTTGTAGGAAGACACCGAGCCTGGCATTTAACTCTGTTTCTGAAGGGAAACACACAGCAAACTTCTCATCCATGAAACACACTCTGCTTTAGAGCAAGAAGCACGCTCTTGCTTTCTAGAGTCTCTAATAAGGCGGGAAACGTGAGAGTGCTCAGAACAAAAGAACTCTGTTTCCTACACACACGGACCATATCTAGTTCAACTCTGCTTCTGAAACTGATACAAACCACAGGCCCTCTAACATCCAATGCGTTTCAGTTAAGAGCGAGAAATGTGTGAGCTTCGTGTACAATATAGCTTCGTTTGAGCTGAAAAGTGACTGCGTTTACCTGAAAGGAAGTCTCGCTTGTAGGAAGACACAGAGCCTGGCATTTCACTCCGTTTCTGAAGGGAAACACACAGCACACTTCTCATCCATGAAACACACTCTGCTTTAGAGCAAGAAGCACGCTCTTGCTTTCTAGAGTATCTAATAAGGCGGGAAACGTGAGAGTGTTCAGAACAAAAGAACTGTGTTTCCTAAACACACGGACCATATCTAGTTCAACTCTGGTTCTGAAACTGATACAAACCACAGGCCCTCTAACATCCAATGCGTTTCAGTTAAGAGCGAGAAACGTGTGAGCTTCGTGTACAATATAGCTTCCTTTGAGCTGAAAAGTGACTGCGTTTACCTGAAACGAAGTCTCGCTTGTAGGAAGAGACAGAGCCTGGCATTTAACTCCGTTTCTGAAGGGAAACACACAGCACACTTCTCATCCATGAAACACACTCTGCTTTAGAGCAAGAAGCACGCTCTTGCTTTCTAGAGTCTCGAATAAGGCGGGAAACGTGAGAGTGCTCAGAACAAAAGAACTGTGTTTCCTACACACACGGACCATATCTAGTTCAACTCTGCTTCCGAAACTGATACAATCCACAGGCCCTCTAACATCCAATGCGTTTCAGTTAAGAGCGAGAAACGTGTGAGCTTCGTGTACAATATAGCTTCGTTTGAGCTGAAAAGTGACTGCGTTTACCTGAAACGAAGTCTCGCTTGTAGGAAGACACAGAGCCCGGCATTTCACTCTGTTTCTGAAGGGAAACACACAGCACACTTCTCATCCATGAAACACACTCTGCTTTAGAGCAAGAAGCACGCTCTTGCTTTCTAGAGTCTCGAATAAGGCGGGAAACGTGAGAGTGCTCAGAACAAAAGAACTGTGTTTCCGACACACACGGACCATATCTAGTTCAACTCTGCTTCTGAAACTGATACAAACCACAGGCCCTCTAACATCCAATGCGTTTCAGTTAAGAGCGAGAAACGTGTGAGCTTCGTGTACAATATAGCTTCGTTTGAGCTGAAAAGTGACTGCGTTTACCTGAAACGAAGCCTCGCTTGTAGGAAGACACAGAGCCTGGCATTTAACTCCGTTTCTGAAGGGAAACACACAGCACACTTCTCATCCATGAAACACACTCTGCTTTAGAGCAAGAAGCACGCTCTTGCTTTCTAGAGTCTCGAATAAGGCGGGAAACGTGAGAGTGCTCAGAACAAAAGAACTGTGTTTCCTACACACACGGACCATATCTAGTTCAACTCTGCTTCTGAAACTGATACAAACCACAGGCCCTCTAACATCCAATGCGTTTCAGTTAAGAGCGAGAAACGTGTGAGCTTCGTGTACAATATAGCTTCCTTTGAGCTGAAAAGTGACTGCGTTTACCTGAAACGAAGTCTCGCTTGTAGGAAGACACAGAGCCTGGCATTTCACTCCGTTTCTGAAGGGAAACACACAGCACACTTCTCATCCATGAAACACACTCTGCTTCAGAGCAAGAAGCACGCTCTTGCTTTCTAGAGTCTCGAATAAGGCGGGAAACGTGAGAGTGCTCAGAACAAAAGAACTGTGTTTCCGACACACACGGACCATATCTAGTTCAACTCTGCTTCTGAAACTGATACAAACCACCGGCCCTCTAACATCCAATGCGTTTCAGTTAAGAGCGAGAAACGTGTGAGCTTCGTGTACAATATAGCTTCGTTTGAGCTGAAAAGTGACTGTGTTTACCTGAAACGAAGTCTCGCTTGTAGGAAGACACAGAGCCTGGCATTTCACTCCGTTTCTGAAGGGAAACACACAGCACACTTCTCATCCATGAAACACACTCTGCTTTAGAGCAAGAAGCACGCTCTTGCTTTCTAGAGTCTCGAATAAGGCGGGAAACGTGAGAGTGCTCAGAACAAAAGAACTGTGTTTCCGACACACACGGACCATATCTAGTTCAACTCTGCTTCTGAAACTGATACAAACCACAGGCCCTCTAACATCCAATGCGTTTCAGTTAAGAGCGAGAAACGTGTGAGCTTCGTGTACAATATAGCTTCGTTTGAGCTGAAAAGTGACTGCGTTTACCTGAAACGAAGTCTCGCTTGTAGGAAGACACAGAGCCTGGCATTTAACTCCGTTACTGAAGGAAAACACACAGCACACTTCTCATCCATGAAACACACTCTGCTTTAGAGCAAGAAGCACGCTCTTGCTTTCTAGAGTCTCGAATAAGGCGGGAAACGTGAGAGTGCTCAGAACAAAAGAACTGTGTTTCCTAAACACACGGACCATATCTAGTTCAACTCTGCTTCTGAAACTGATACAAACCACAGGCCCTCTAACATCCAATGCGTTTCAGTTAAGAGCGAGAAACGTGTGAGCTTCCTGTACAATATAGCTTCGTTTGAGCTGAAAAGTGACTGCGTTTACCTGAAACGAAGTCTCGCTTGTAGGAAGACACAGAGCCTGGCATTTAACTCCGTTTCTGAAGGGAAACACACAGCACACTTCTCATCCATGAAACACACTCTGCTTTAGAGCAAGAAGCACGCTCTTGCTTTCTAGAGTCTCGAATAAGGCGGGAAACGTGAGAGTGCTCAGAACAAAAGAACTGTGTTTCCTACACACACGGACCATATCTAGTTCAACTCTGCTTCTGAAACTGATACAAACCACAGGCCCTCTAACATCCAATGCGTTTCACTTAAGAGCGAGAAACGTGTGAGCTTCGTGTACAATATAGCTTCCTTTGAGCTGAAAAGTGACTGCGTTTACCTGAAACGAAGTCTCGCTTGTGGGAAGACACAGAGCCTGGCATTTAACTCCGTTTAAGAAGGGAAACACACAGCACACTTCTCATCCATGAAACACACTCTGCTTTAGAGCGAGAAGCACGCTCTTGCTTTCTAGAGTCTCGAATAAGGCGGGAAATGTGAGAGTGCTCAGAACAAAAGAACTGTGTTTCCTACACACACGGACCATATCTAGTTCAACTCTGCTTCTGAAACTGATACAAACCACAGGCCCTCTAACATCCAATGCGTTTCAGTTAAGAGCGAGAAACGTGTGAGCTTCGTGTACAATATATCTTCGTTTGAGCTGAAAAGTGACTGCGTTTACCTGAAACGAAGTCTCGCTTGTAGGAAGAGACAGAGCCTGGCATTTAACTCCGTTTCTGAAGGGAAACACACAGCAAACTTCTCATCCATGAAACACACTCTGCTTTAGAGCAAGAAGCACGCTCTTGCTTTCTAGAGTCTCTAATAAGGAGGGAAACGTGAGAGTGCTCAGAACAAAAGAACTGTGTTTCCTACACACACGGACCATATCTAGTTCAACTCTGCTTCTGAAACTGATACAAACCACAGGCCCTCTAACATCCAATGCGTTTCAGTTAAGAGCGAGAAACCTGTGAGCTTCGTGTACAATATAGCTTCGTTTGAGCTGAAAAGTGACTGCGTTTACCTGAAACGAAGTCTCGCTTGTAGGAAGACACAGAGCCTGGCATTTAACTCCGTTTCTGAAGGGAAACACACAGCACACTTCTCATCCATGAAACACACTCTGCTTTAGAGCAAGAAGCACGCTCTTGCTTTCTAGAGTATCTAATAAGGCGGGAAACGTGAGAGTGTTCAGAACAAAAGAACTGTGTTTCCTACACACACGGACCATATCTAGTTCAACTCTGGTTCTGAAACTGATACAAACCACAGGCCCTCTAACATCCAATGCGTTTCAGTTAAGAGCGAGAAACGTGTGAGCTTCGTGTACAATATAGCTTCGTTTGAGCTGAAAAGTGACTGCGTTTACCTGAAACGAAGTCTCGCTTGTAGGAAGACACAGAGCCTGGCATTTCACTCCGTTTCTGAAGGGAAACACACAGCACACTTCTCATCCATGAAACACACTCTGCTTTAGAGCAAGAAGCACGCTCTTGCTTTCTAGAGTCTCGAATAAGGCGGGAAACGTGAGAGTGCTCAGAACAAAAGAACTGTGTTTCCTACACACACGGACCATATCTAGTTCAACTCTGCTTCTGAAACTGATACAATCCACAGGCCCTCTAACATCCAATGCGTTTCAGTTAAGAGCGAGAAACGTGTGAGCTTCGTGTACAATATAGCTTCGTTTGAGCTGAAAAGTGACTGCGTTTACCTGAAACGAAGTCTCGCTTGTAGGAAGACACAGAGCCTGGCATTTCACTCCGTTTCTGAAGGGAAACACACAGCACACTTCTCATCCATGAAACACACTCTGCTTTAGAGCAAGAAGCACGCTCTTGCTTTCTAGAGTCTCGAATAAGGCGGGAAACGTGAGAGTGCTCAGAACAAAAGAACTGTGTTTCCTACACACACGGACCATATCTAGTTCAACCCTGCTTCTGAAACTGATACAAACCACAGGCCCTCTAACATCCAATGCGTTTCAGTTAAGAGCGAGAAACGTGTGAGCTTCGTGTACAATATAGCTTCGTTTGAGCTGAAAAGTGACTGCGTTTACCTGAAACGAAGTCTCGCTTGTAGGAAGACACAGAGCCTGGCATTTAACTCCGTTTCTGAAGGGAAACACATAGCACACTTCTCATCCATGAAACACACTCTGCTTTAGAGCAAGAAGCACGCTCTTGCTTTCTAGAGTCTCGAATAAGGCGGGAAACGTGAGAGTGCTCAGAACAAAAGAACTGTGTTTCCTACACACACGGACCATATCTAGTTCAACTCTGCTTCTGAAACTGATACAAACCACAGGCCCTCTAACATCCAATGCGTTTCACTTAAGAGCGAGAAACGTGTGAGCTTCGTGTACAATATAGCTTCCTTTGAGCTGAAAAGTGACTGCGTTTACCTGAAACGAAGTCTCGCTTGTGGGAAGACACAGAGCCTGGCATTTAACTCCGTTTAAGAAGGGAAACACACAGCACACTTCTCATCCATGAAACACACTCTGCTTTAGAGCGAGAAGCACGATCTTGCTTTCTAGAGTCTCGAATAAGGCGGGAAATGTGAGAGTGCTCAGAACAAAAGAACTGTGTTTCCTACACACACGGACCATATCTAGTTCAACTCTGCTTCTGAAACTGATACAAACCACAGGCGCTCTAACATCCAATGCGTTTCAGTTAAGAGCGAGAAACGTGTGAGCTTCGTGTACAATATATCTTCGTTTGAGCTGAAAAGTGACTGCGTTTACCTGAAACGAAGTCTCGCTTGTAGGAAGACACAGAGCCTGGCATTTAACTCCGTTTCTGAAGGGAAACACACAGCAAACTTCTCATCCATGAAACACACTCTGCTTTAGAGCAAGAAGCACGCTCTTGCTTTCTAGAGTCTCTAATAAGGAGGGAAACGTGAGAGTGCTCAGAACAAAAGAACTGTGTTTCCTACACACACGGACCATATCTAGTTCAACTCTGCTTCTGAAACTGATACAAACCACAGGCCCTCTAACATCCAATGCGTTTCAGTTAAGAGCGAGAAACGTGTGAGCTTCGTGTACAATATAGCTTCGTTTGAGCTGAAAAGTGACTGCGTTTACCTGAAACGAAGTCTCGCTTGTAGGAAGACACAGAGCCTGGCATTTAACTCCGTTTCTGAAGGGAAACACACAGCACACTTCTCATCCATGAAACACACTCTGCTTTAGAGCAAGAAGCACGCTCTTGCTTTCTAGAGTATCTAATAAGGCGGGAAACGTGAGAGTGTTCAGAACAAAAGAACTGTGTTTCCTACACACACGGACCATATCTAGTTCAACTCTGGTTCTGAAACTGATACAAACCACAGGCCCTCTAACATCCAATGCGTTTCAGTTAAGAGCGAGAAACGTGTGAGCTTCGTGTACAATATAGCTTCGTTTGAGCTGAAAAGTGACTGCGTTTACCTGAAACGAAGTCTCGCTTGTAGGAAGACACAGAGCCTGGCATTTCACTCCGTTTCTGAAGGGAAACACACAGCACACTTCTCATCCATGAAACACACTCTGCTTTAGAGCAAGAAGCACGCTCTTGCTTTCTAGAGTCTCGAATAAGGCGGGAAACGTGAGAGTGCTCAGAACAAAAGAACTGTGTTTCCTACACACACGGACCATATCTAGTTCAACTCTGCTTCTGAAACTGATACAATCCACAGGCCCTCTAACATCCAATGCGTTTCAGTTAAGAGCGAGAAACGTGTGAGCTTCGTGTACAATATAGCTTCGTTTGAGCTGAAAAGTGACTGCGTTTACCTGAAACGAAGTCTCGCTTGTAGGAAGACACAGAGCCTGGCATTTCACTCCGTTTCTGAAGGGAAACACACAGCACACTTCTCATCCATGAAACACACTCTGCTTTAGAGCAAGAAGCACGCTCTTGCTTTCTAGAGTCTCGAATAAGGCGGGAAACGTGAGAGTGCTCAGAACAAAAGAACTGTGTTTCCTACACACACGGACCATATCTAGTTCAACCCTGCTTCTGAAACTGATACAAACCACAGGCCCTCTAACATCCAATGCGTTTCAGTTAAGAGCGAGAAACGTGTGAGCTTCGTGTACAATATAGCTTCGTTTGAGCTGAAAAGTGACTGCGTTTACCTGAAACGAAGTCTCGCTTGTAGGAAGACACAGAGCCCGGCATTTCACTCCGTTTCTGAAGGGAAACACACAGCACACTTCTCATCCATGAAACACACTCTGCTTTAGAGCAAGAAGCACGCTCTTGCTTTCTAGAGTCTCGAATAAGGCGGGAAACGTGAGAGTGCTCAAAATAAAAGAACTGTGTTTCCTACACACACGGACCATATCTAGTTCAACTCTGCTTCTGAAACTGATACAAACCACAGGCCCTCTAACATCCAATGCGTTTCAGTTAAGAGCGAGAAACGTGTGAGCTTCGTGTACAATATAGCTTCGTTTGAGCTGAAAAGTGACTGCGTTTACCTGAAACGAAGCCTCGCTTGTAGGAAGACACAGAGCCTGGCATTTAACTCCGTTTCTGAAGGGAAACACACAGCACACTTCTCATCCATGAAACACACTCTGCTTTAGAGCAAGAAGCACGCTCTTGCTTTCTAGAGTCTCGAATAAGGCGGGAAACGTGAGAGTGCTCAGAACAAAAGAACTGTGTTTCCTACACACACGGACCATATCTAGTTCAACTCTGCTTCTGAAACTGATACAAACCACAGGCCCTCTAACATCCAATGCGTTTCAGTTAAGAGCGAGAAACGTGTGAGCTTCGTATACAATATAGCTTCCTTTGAGCTGAAAAGTGACTGCGTTTACCTGAAACGAAGTCTCGCTTGTAGGAAGACACAGAGCCTGGCATTTCACTCCGTTTCTGAAGAGAAACACACAGCACACTTCTCATCCATGAAACACACTCTGCTTCAGAGCAAGAAGCACGCTCTTGCTTTCTAGAGTCTCGAATAAGGCGGGAAACGTGAGAGTGCTCAGAACAAAAGAACTGTGTTTCCTACACACACGGACCATATCTAGTTCAACTCTGCTTCTGAAACTGATACAAACCACAGGCCCTCTAACATCCAATGCGTTTCAGTTAAGAGCGAGAAACGTGTGAGCTTCGTGTACAATATAGCTTCGTTTGAGCTGAAAAGTGACTGCGTTTACCTGAAACGAAGTCTCGCTTGTAGGAAGACACAGAGCCTGGCATTTAACTCCGTTTCTGAAGGGAAACACACAGCACACTTCTCATCCATGAAACACACTCTGCTTTAGAGCAAGAAGCACGCTCTTGCTTTCTAGAGTCTCTAATAAGGAGGGAAACGTGAGAGTGCTCAGAACAAAAGAACTGTGTTTCCTACACACACGGACCATATCTAGTTCAACTCTGCTTCTGAAACTGATACAAACCACAGGCCCTCTAACATCCAATGCGTTTCAGTTAAGAGCGAGAAACGTGTGAGCTTCGTGTACAATATAGCTTCGTTTGAGCTGAAAAGTGACTGCGTTTACCTGAAACGAAGTCTCGCTTGTAGGAAGACACAGAGCCCGGCATTTAACTCCGTTTCTGAAGGGAAACACACAGCACACTTCTCATCCATTAAACACACTCTGCTTTAGAGCAAGAAGCACGCTCTTGCTTTCTAGAGTCTCGAATAAGGCGGGAAACGTGAGAGTGCTCAGAACAAAAGAACTGTGTTTCCTACACACACGGACCATATCTAGTTCAACTCTGCTTCTGAAACTGATACAAACCACAGGCCCTCTAACATCCAATGCGTTTCAGTTAAGAGCGAGAAACGTGTGAGCTTCGTGTACAATATAGCTTCGTTTGAGCTGAAAAGTGACTGCGTTTACCTGAAACGAAGTCTCGCTTGTAGGAAGAGACAGAGCCTGGCATTTCACTCCGTTTCTGAAGGGAAACACACAGCACACTTCTCATCCATGAAACACACTCTGCTTTAGAGCAAGAAGCACGCTCTTGCTTTCTAGAGTCTCGAATAAGGCGGGAAACGTGAGAGTGCTCAGAACAAAAGAACTGTGTTTCCTACACACACGGACCATATCTAGTTCAACTCTGCTTCTGAAACTGATACAAACCACAGGCCCTCTAACATCCAATGCGTTTCAGTTAAGAGCGAGAAACGTGTGAGCTTCGTGTACAATATAGCTTCGTTTGAGCTGAAAAGTGACTGCGTTTACCTGAAACGAACTCTCGCTTGTAGGAAGACACAGAGCCTGGCATTTCACTCCGTTTCTGAAGGGAAACACACAGCACACTTCTCATCCATGAAACACACTCTGCTTCAGAGCAAGAAGCACGCTCTTGCTTTCTAGAGTCTCGAATAAGGCGGGAAACGTGAGAGTGCTCAGAACAAAAGAACTGTGTTTCCTACACACACGGACCATATCTAGTTCAACTCTGCTTCTGAAACTGATACAAACCACAGGCCCTCTAACATCCAATGCGTTTCAGTTAAGAGCGAGAAACGTGTGAGCTTCGTGTACAATATAGCTTCCTTTGAGCTGAAAAGTGACTGCGTTTACCTGAAACGAAGTCTCGCTTGTAGGAAGACACAGAGCCTGGCATTTCACTCCGTTTCTGAAGGGAAACACACAGCACACTTCTCATCCATGAAACACACTCTGCTTTAGAGCAAGAAGCACGCTCTTGCTTTCTAGAGTCTCGAATAAGGCGGGAAACGTGAGAGTGCTCAGAACAAAAGAACTGTGTTTCCTACACACACGGACCATATCTAGTTCAACTCTGCTTCTGAAACTGATACAAACCACAGGCCCTCTAACATCCAATGCGTTTCAGTTAAGAGCGAGAAACGTGTGAGCTTCGTGTACAATATAGCTTCGTTTGAGCTGAAAAGTGACTGCGTTTACCTGAAACGAAGTCTCGCTTGTAGGAAGACACAGAGCCTGGCATTTCACTCCGTTTCTGAAGGGAAACACACAGCACACTTCTCATCCATGAAACACACTCTGCTTTAGAGCAAGAAGCACGCTCTTGCTTTCTAGAGTCTCGAATAAGGCGGGAAACGTGAGAGTGCTCAGAACAAAAGAACTGTGTTTCCTACACACACGGACCATATCTAGTTCAACTCTGCTTCTGAAACTGATACAATCCACAGGCCCTCTAACATCCAATGCGTTTCAGTTAAGAGCGAGAAACGTGTGAGCTTCGTGTACAATATAGCTTCGTTTGAGCTGAAAAGTGACTGCGTTTACCTGAAACGAAGTCTCGCTTGTAGGAAGACACAGAGCCTGGCATTTCACTCCGTTTCTGAAGGGAAACACACAGCACACTTCTCATCCATGAAACACACTCTGCTTTAGAGCAAGAAGCACGCTCTTGCTTTCTAGAGTCTCGAATAAGGCGGGAAACGTGAGAGTGCTCAGAACAAAAGAACTGTGTTTCCTACACACACGGACCATATCTAGTTCAACCCTGCTTCTGAAACTGATACAAACCACAGGCCCTCTAACATCCAATGCGTTTCAGTTAAGAGCGAGAAACGTGTGAGCTTCGTGTACAATATAGCTTCGTTTGAGCTGAAAAGTGACTGCGTTTACCTGAAACGAAGTCTCGCTTGTAGGAAGACACAGAGCCTGGCATTTAACTCCGTTTCTGAAGGGAAACACACAGCACACTTCTCATCCATGAAACACACTCTGCTTTAGAGCAAGAAGCACGCTCTTGCTTTCTAGAGTCTCGAATAAGGCGGGAAACGTGAGAGTGCTCAGAACAAAAGAACTGTGTTTCCTACACACACGGACCATATCTAGTTCAACTCTGCTTCTGAAACTGATACAAACCACAGGCCCTCTAACATCCAATGCGTTTCACTTAAGAGCGAGAAACGTGTGAGCTTCGTGTACAATATAGCTTCCTTTGAGCTGAAAAGTGACTGCGTTTACCTGAAACGAAGTCTCGCTTGTGGGAAGACACAGAGCCTGGCATTTAACTCCGTTTAAGAAGGGAAACACACAGCACACTTCTCATCCATGAAACACACTCTGCTTTAGAGCGAGAAGCACGCTCTTGCTTTCTAGAGTCTCGAATAAGGCGGGAAATGTGAGAGTGCTCAGAACAAAAGAACTGTGTTTCCTACACACACGGACCATATCTAGTTCAACTCTGCTTCTGAAACTGATACAAACCACAGGCGCTCTAACATCCAATGCGTTTCAGTTAAGAGCGAGAAACGTGTGAGCTTCGTGTACAATATATCTTCGTTTGAGCTGAAAAGTGACTGCGTTTACCTGAAACGAAGTCTCGCTTGTAGGAAGACACAGAGCCTGGCATTTAACTCCGTTTCTGAAGGGAAACACACAGCAAACTTCTCATCCATGAAACACACTCTGCTTTAGAGCAAGAAGCACGCTCTTGCTTTCTAGAGTCTCTAATAAGGAGGGAAACGTGAGAGTGCTCAGAACAAAAGAACTGTGTTTCCTACACACACGGACCATATCTAGTTCAACTCTGCTTCTGAAACTGATACAAACCACAGGCCCTCTAACATCCAATGCGTTTCAGTTAAGAGCGAGAAACGTGTGAGCTTCGTGTACAATATAGCTTCGTTTGAGCTGAAAAGTGACTGCGTTTACCTGAAACGAAGTCTCGCTTGTAGGAAGACACAGAGCCTGGCATTTAACTCCGTTTCTGAAGGGAAACACACAGCACACTTCTCATCCATGAAACACACTCTGCTTTAGAGCAAGAAGCACGCTCTTGCTTTCTAGAGTATCTAATAAGGCGGGAAACGTGAGAGTGTTCAGAACAAAAGAACTGTGTTTCCTACACACACGGACCATATCTAGTTCAACTCTGGTTCTGAAACTGATACAAACCACAGGCCCTCTAACATCCAATGCGTTTCAGTTAAGAGCGAGAAACGTGTGAGCTTCGTGTACAATATAGCTTCGTTTGAGCTGAAAAGTGACTGCGTTTACCTGAAACGAAGTCTCGCTTGTAGGAAGACACAGAGCCTGGCATTTCACTCCGTTTCTGAAGGGAAACACACAGCACACTTCTCATCCATGAAACACACTCTGCTTTAGAGCAAGAAGCACGCTCTTGCTTTCTAGAGTCTCGAATAAGGCGGGAAACGTGAGAGTGCTCAGAACAAAAGAACTGTGTTTCCTACACACACGGACCATATCTAGTTCAACTCTGCTTCTGAAACTGATACAATCCACAGGCCCTCTAACATCCAATGCGTTTCAGTTAAGAGCGAGAAACGTGTGAGCTTCGTGTACAATATAGCTTCGTTTGAGCTGAAAAGTGACTGCGTTTACCTGAAACGAAGTCTCGCTTGTAGGAAGACACAGAGCCTGGCATTTCACTCCGTTTCTGAAGGGAAACACACAGCACACTTCTCATCCATGAAACACACTCTGCTTTAGAGCAAGAAGCACGCTCTTGCTTTCTAGAGTCTCGAATAAGGCGGGAAACGTGAGAGTGCTCAGAACAAAAGAACTGTGTTTCCTACACACACGGACCATATCTAGTTCAACCCTGCTTCTGAAACTGATACAAACCACAGGCCCTCTAACATCCAATGCGTTTCAGTTAAGAGCGAGAAACGTGTGAGCTTCGTGTACAATATAGCTTCGTTTGAGCTGAAAAGTGACTGCATTTACCTGAAACGAAGTCTCGCTTGTAGGAAGACACAGAGCCCGGCATTTCACTCCGTTTCTGAAGGGAAACACACAGCACACTTCTCATCCATGAAACACACTCTGCTTTAGAGCAAGAAGCACGCTCTTGCTTTCTAGAGTCTCGAATAAGGCGGGAAACGTGAGAGTGCTCAAAATAAAAGAACTGTGTTTCCTACACACACGGACCATATCTAGTTCAACTCTGCTTCTGAAACTGATACAAACCACAGGCCCTCTAACATCCAATGCGTTTCAGTTAAGAGCGAGAAACGTGTGAGCTTCGTGTACAATATAGCTTCGTTTGAGCTGAAAAGTGACTGCGTTTACCTGAAACGAAGCCTCGCTTGTAGGAAGACACAGAGCCTGGCATTTAACTCCGTTTCTGAAGGGAAACACACAGCACACTTCTCATCCATGAAACACACTCTGCTTTAGAGCAAGAAGCACGCTCTTGCTTTCTAGAGTCTCGAATAAGGCGGGAAACGTGAGAGTGCTCAGAACAAAAGAACTGTGTTTCCTACACACACGGACCATATCTAGTTCAACTCTGCTTCTGAAACTGATACAAACCACAGGCCCTCTAACATCCAATGCGTTTCAGTTAAGAGCGAGAAACGTGTGAGCTTCGTATACAATATAGCTTCCTTTGAGCTGAAAAGTGACTGCGTTTACCTGAAACGAAGTCTCGCTTGTAGGAAGACACAGAGCCTGGCATTTCACTCCGTTTCTGAAGAGAAACACACAGCACACTTCTCATCCATGAAACACACTCTGCTTCAGAGCAAGAAGCACGCTCTTGCTTTCTAGAGTCTCGAATAAGGCGGGAAACGTGAGAGTGCTCAGAACAAAAGAACTGTGTTTCCTACACACACGGACCATATCTAGTTCAACTCTGCTTCTGAAACTGATACAAACCACAGGCCCTCTAACATCCAATGCGTTTCAGTTAAGAGCGAGAAACGTGTGAGCTTCGTGTACAATATAGCTTCGTTTGAGCTGAAAAGTGACTGCGTTTACCTGAAACGAAGTCTCGCTTGTAGGAAGACACAGAGCCTGGCATTTAACTCCGTTTCTGAAGGGAAACACACAGCACACTTCTCATCCATGAAACACACTCTGCTTTAGAGCAAGAAGCACGCTCTTGCTTTCTAGAGTCTCTAATAAGGAGGGAAACGTGAGAGTGCTCAGAACAAAAGAACTGTGTTTCCTACACACACGGACCATATCTAGTTCAACTCTGCTTCTGAAACTGATACAAACCACAGGCCCTCTAACATCCAATGCGTTTCAGTTAAGAGCGAGAAACGTGTGAGCTTCGTGTACAATATAGCTTCGTTTGAGCTGAAAAGTGACTGCGTTTACCTGAAACGAAGTCTCGCTTGTAGGAAGACACAGAGCCCGGCATTTAACTCCGTTTCTGAAGGGAAACACACAGCACACTTCTCATCCATTAAACACACTCTGCTTTAGAGCAAGAAGCACGCTCTTGCTTTCTAGAGTCTCGAATAAGGCGGGAAACGTGAGAGTGCTCAGAACAAAAGAACTGTGTTTCCTACACACACGGACCATATCTAGTTCAACTCTGCTTCTGAAACTGATACAAACCACAGGCCCTCTAACATCCAATGCGTTTCAGTTAAGAGCGAGAAACGTGTGAGCTTCGTGTACAATATAGCTTCGTTTGAGCTGAAAAGTGACTGCGTTTACCTGAAACGAAGTCTCGCTTGTAGGAAGAGACAGAGCCTGGCATTTCACTCCGTTTCTGAAGGGAAACACACAGCACACTTCTCATCCATGAAACACACTCTGCTTTAGAGCAAGAAGCACGCTCTTGCTTTCTAGAGTCTCGAATAAGGCGGGAAACGTGAGAGTGCTCAGAACAAAAGAACTGTGTTTCCTACACACACGGGCCATATCTAGTTCAACTCTGCTTCTGAAACTGATACAAACCACAGGCCCTCTAACATCCAATGCGTTTCAGTTAAGAGCGAGAAACGTGTGAGCTTCGTGTACAATATAGCTTCGTTTGAGCTGAAAAGTGACTGCGTTTACCTGAAACGAACTCTCGCTTGTAGGAAGACACAGAGCCTGGCATTTCACTCCGTTTCTGAAGGGAAACACACAGCACACTTCTCATCCATGAAACACACTCTGCTTCAGAGCAAGAAGCACGCTCTTGCTTTCTAGAGTCTCGAATAAGGCGGGAAACGTGAGAGTGCTCAGAACAAAAGAACTGTGTTTCCTACACACACGGACCATATCTAGTTCAACTCTGCTTCTGAAACTGATACAAACCACAGGCCCTCTAACATCCAATGCGTTTCAGTTAAGAGCGAGAAACGTGTGAGCTTCGTGTACAATATAGCTTCGTTTGAGCTGAAAAGTGACTGCGTTTACCTGAAACGAAGTCTCGCTTGTAGGAAGACACAGAGCCTGGCATTTCACTCCGTTTCTGAAGGGAAACACACAGCACACTTCTCATCCATGAAACACACTCTGCTTTAGAGCAAGAAGCACGCTCTTGCTTTCTAGAGTCTCGAATAAGGCGGGAAACGTGAGAGTGCTCAGAACAAAAGAACTGTGTTTCCTACACACACGGACCATATCTAGTTCAACTCTGCTTCTGAAACTGATACAAACCACAGGCCCTCTAACATCCAATGCGTTTCAGTTAAGAGCGAGAAACGTGTGAGCTTCGTGTACAATATAGCTTCGTTTGAGCTGAAAAGTGACTGCGTTTACCTGAAACGAAGTCTCGCTTGTAGGAAGACACAGAGCCTGGCATTTCACTCCGTTTCTGAAGGGAAACACACAGCACACTTCTCATCCATGAAACACACTCTGCTTTAGAGCAAGAAGCACGCTCTTGCTTTCTAGAGTCTCGAATAAGGCGGGAAACGTGAGAGTGCTCAGAACAAAAGAACTGTGTTTCCTACACACACGGACCATATCTAGTTCAACTCTGCTTCTGAAACTGATACAAACCACAGGCCCTCTAACATCCAATGCGTTTCAGTTAAGAGCGAGAAACGTGTGAGCTTCGTGTACAATATAGCTTCGTTTGAGCTGAAAAGTGACTGTGTTTACCTGAAACGAAGTCTCGCTTGTAGGAAGACACAGAGCCTGGCATTTCACTCCGATTCTGAAGGGAAACACACAGCACACTTCTCATCCATGAAACACACTCTGCTTTAGAGCAAGAAGCACGCTCTTGCTTTCTAGAGTCTCTAATAAGGCGGGAAACGTGAGAGTGCTCAGAACAAAAGAACTGTGTTTCCTACACACACGGACCATATCTAGTTCAACTCTGCTTCTGAAACTGATACAAACCACAGGCCCTCTAACATCCAATGCGTTTCAGTTAAGAGCGAGAAACGTGTGAGCTTCGTATACAATATAGCTTCCTTTGAGCTGAAAAGTGACTGCGTTTACCTGAAACGAAGTCTAGCTTGTAGGAAGACACAGAGCCTGGCATTTCACTCCGTTTCTGAAGGGAAACACACAGCACACTTCTCATCCATGAAACACACTCTGCTTCAGAGCAAGAAGCACGCTCTTGCTTTCTAGAGTCTCGAATAAGGCGGGAAACGTGAGAGTGCTCAGAACAAAAGAACTGTGTTTCCGACACACACGGACCATATCTAGTTCAACTCTGCTTCTGAAACTGATACAAACCACCGGCCCTCTAACATCCAATGCGTTTCAGTTAAGAGCGAGAAACGTGTGAGCTTCGTGTACAATATAGCTTCGTTTGAGCTAAAAAGTGACTGCGTTTACCTGAAACGAAGTCTCGCTTGTGGGAAGACACAGAGCCTGGCATTTCACTCCGTTTCAGAAGGGAAACACACAGCACACTTCTCATCCATGAAACACACTCTGCTTTAGAGCGAGAAGCACGGTCTTGCTTTCTAGAGTCTCGAATAAGGCGGGAAACGTGAGAGTGCTCAGAACAAAAGAACTGTGTTTCCTACACACACGGACCATATCTAGTTCAACTCTGCTTCTGAAACTGATACAAACCACAGGCCCTCTAACATCCAATGCGTTTCAGTTAAGAGCGAGAAACGTGTGAGCTTCGTGTACAATATAGCTTCGTTTGAGCTGAAAAGTGACTGCGTTTACCTGAAACGAAGTCTCGCTTGTAGGAAGACACAGAGCCTGGCATTTCACTCCGTTTCTGAAGGGAAACACACAGCACACTTCTCATCCATGAAACACACTCTGCTTTAGAGCAAGAAGCACGCTCTTGCTTTCTAGAGTCTCTAATAAGGAGGGAAACGTGAGAGTGCTCAGAACAAAAGAACTGTGTTTCCTACACACACGGACCATATCTAGTTCAACTCTGCTTCTGAAACTGATACAAACCACAGGCCCTCTAACATCCAATGTGTTTCAGTTAAGAGCGAGAAACGTGTGAGCTTCGTGTACAATATAGCTTCGTTTGAGCTGAAAAGTGACTGCGTTTACCTGAAACGAAGTCTCGCTTGTAGGAAGACACAGAGCCTGGCATTTAACTCCGTTTCTGAAGGGAAACACACAGCACACTTCTCATCCATTAAACACACTCTGCTTTAGAGCAAGAAGCACGCTCTTGCTTTCTAGAGTCTCTAATAAGGCGGGAAATGTGAGAGTGCTCAGAACAAAAGAACTGTGTTTCCTACACACACGGACCATATCTAGTTCAACTCTGCTTCTGAAACTGATACAAACCACAGGCCCTCTAACATCCAATGCGTTTCAGTTAAGAGCGAGAAACGTGTGAGCTTCGTGTACAATATAGCTTCGTTTGAGCTGAAAAGTGACTGTGTTTACCTGAAACGAAGTCTCGCTTGTAGGAAGAGACAGAGCCTGGCATTTCACTCCGTTTCTGAAGGGAAACACACAGCACACTTCTCATCCATGAAACACACTCTGCTTTAGAGCAAGAAGCACGCTCTTGCTTTCTAGAGTCTCGAATAAGGCGGGAAACGTGAGAGTGCTCAGAACAAAAGAACTGTGTTTCCTACACACACGGACCATATCTAGTTCAACTCTGCTTCTGAAACTGATACAAACCACAGGCCCTCTAACATCCAATGCGTTTCAGTTAAGAGCGAGAAAGGTGTGAGCTTCGTGTACAATATAGCTTCGTTTGAGCTGAAAAGTGACTGCGTTTACCTGAAACGAACTCTCGCTTGTAGGAAGACACAGAGCCTGGCATTTCACTCCGTTTCTGAAGGGAAACACACAGCACACTTCTCATCCATGAAACACACTCTGCTTTAGAGCAAGAAGCACGCTCTTGCTTTCTAGAGTCTCGAATAAGGCGGGAAACGTGAGAGTGCTCAGAACAAAAGAACTGTGTTTCCTACACACACGGACCATATCTAGTTAAACTCTGCTTCTGAAACTGATACAAACCACAGGCCCTCTAACATCCAATGCGTTTCAGTTAAGAGCGAGAAACGTGTGAGCTTCGTGTACAATATAGCTTCGTTTGAGCTAAAAAGTGACTGCGTTTACCTGAAACGAAGTCTCGCTTGTGGGAAGACACAGAGCCTGGCATTTAACTCTGTTTCAGAAGGGAAACACACAGCACACTTCTCATCCATGAAACACACTCTGCTTTAGAGCGAGAAGCACGCTCTTGCTTTCTAGAGTCTCGAATAAGGCGGGAAATGTGAGAGTGCTCAGAACAAAAGAACTGTGTTTCCTACACACACGGACCATATCTAGTTCAACTCTGCTTCTGAAACTGATACAAACCACAGGCCCTCTAACATCCAATGCGTTTCAGTTAAGAGCGAGAAACGTGTGAGCTTCGTGTACAATATAGCTTCGTTTGAGCTGAAAAGTGACTGCGTTTACCTGAAACGAAGTCTCGCTTGTAGGAAGACACAGAGCCTGGCATTTAACTCCGTTTCTGAAGGGAAACACACAGCACACTTCTCATCCATGAAACACACTCTGCTTTAGAGCAAGAAGCACGCTCTTGCTTTCTAGAGTCTCTAATAAGGCGGGAAATGTGAGAGTGCTCAGAACAAAAGAACTGTGTTTCCTACACACACGGACCATATCTAGTTCAACTCTGCTTCTGAAACTGATACAAACCACAGGCCCTCTAACATCCAATGCGTTTCAGTTAAGAGCGAGAAACGTGTGAGCTTCGTGTACAATATAGCTTCGTTTGAGCTGAAAAGTGACTGTGTTTACCTGAAACGAAGTCTCGCTTGTAGGAAGAGACAGAGCCTGGCATTTCACTCCGTTTCTGAAGGGAAACACACAGCACACTTCTCATCCATGAAACACACTCTGCTTTAGAGCAAGAAGCACGCTCTTGCTTTCTAGAGTCTCGAATAAGGCGGGAAACGTGAGAGTGCTCAGAACAAAAGAACTGTGTTTCCTACACACACGGACCATATCTAGTTCAACTCTGCTTCTGAAACTGATACAAACCACAGGCCCTCTAACATCCAATGCGTTTCAGTTAAGAGCGAGAAAGGTGTGAGCTTCGTGTACAATATAGCTTCGTTTGAGCTGAAAAGTGACTGCGTTTACCTGAAACGAACTCTCGCTTGTAGGAAGACACAGAGCCTGGCATTTCACTCCGTTTCTGAAGGGAAACACACAGCACACTTCTCATCCATGAAACACACTCTGCTTTAGAGCAAGAAGCACGCTCTTGCTTTCTAGAGTCTCGAATAAGGCGGGAAACGTGAGAGTGCTCAGAACAAAAGAACTGTGTTTCCTACACACACGGACCATATCTAGTTAAACTCTGCTTCTGAAACTGATACAAACCACAGGCCCTCTAACATCCAATGCGTTTCAGTTAAGAGCGAGAAACGTGTGAGCTTCGTGTACAATATAGCTTCGTTTGAGCTAAAAAGTGACTGCGTTTACCTGAAACGAAGTCTCGCTTGTGGGAAGACACAGAGCCTGGCATTTAACTCTGTTTCAGAAGGGAAACACACAGCACACTTCTCATCCATGAAACACACTCTGCTTTAGAGCGAGAAGCACGCTCTTGCTTTCTAGAGTCTCGAATAAGGCGGGAAATGTGAGAGTGCTCAGAACAAAAGAACTGTGTTTCCTACACACACGGACCATATCTAGTTCAACTCTGGTTCTGAAACTGATACAAACCACAGGCCCTCTAACATCCAATGCGTTTCAGTTAAGAGCGAGAAACGTGTGAGCTTCGTGTACAATATAGCTTCGTTTGAGCTGAAAAGTGACTGCGTTTACCTGAAACGAAGTCTCGCTTGTAGGAAGACACAGAGCCTGGCATTTAACTCCGTTTCTGAAGGGAAACACACAGCACACTTCTCATCCATGAAACACACTCTGCTTTAGAGCAAGAAGCACGCTCTTGCTTTCTAGAGTCTCTAATAAGGAGGGAAACGTGAGAGTGCTCAGAACAAAAGAACTGTGTTTCCTACACACACGGACCATATCTAGTTCAACTCTGCTTCTGAAACTGATACAAACCACAGGCCCTCTAACATCCAATGCGTTTCAGTT
The DNA here is from genome assembly GCA_949786405.1 of Onychomys arenicola. NCBI lineage: Eukaryota > Metazoa > Chordata > Mammalia > Rodentia > Cricetidae > Onychomys > Onychomys arenicola. Next base: position 44,112 of record CATKUM010000231.1, on the reverse strand, counting down.
AAGAGCGAGAAACGTGTGAGCTTCGTGTACAATATAGCTTCGTTTGAGCTGAAAAGTGACTGCGTTTACCTGAAACGAAGTCTCGCTTGTAGGAAGACACAGAGCCTGGCATTTAAATCCGTTTCTGAAGGGAAACACACAGCACACTTCTCATCCATTAAACACACTCTGCTTTAGAGCAAGAAGCACGCTCTTGCTTTCTAGAGTCTCTAATAAGGCGGGAAATGTGAGAGTGCTCAGAACAAAAGAACTGTGTTTCCTACACACACGGACCATATCTAGTTCAACTCTGCTTCTGAAACTGATACAAACCACAGGCCCTCTAACATCCAATGCGTTTCAGTTAAGAGCGAGAAACGTGTGAGCTTCGTGTACAATATAGCTTCGTTTGAGCTGAAAAGTGACTGTGTTTACCTGAAACGAAGTCTCGCTTGTAGGAAGAGACAGAGCCTGGCATTTCACTCCGTTTCTGAAGGGAAACACACAGCACACTTCTCATCCATGAAACACACTCTGCTTCAGAGCAAGAAGCACGCTCTTGCTTTCTAGAGTCTCGAATAAGGCGGGAAACGTGAGAGTGCTCAGAACAAAAGAACTGTGTTTCCGACACACACGGACCATATCTAGTTCAACTCTGCTTCTGAAACTGATACAAACCACCGGCCCTCTAACATCCAATGCGTTTCAGTTAAGAGCGAGAAACGTGTGAGCTTCGTGTACAATATAGCTTCGTTTGAGCTAAAAAGTGACTGCGTTTACCTGAAACGAAGTCTCGCTTGTGGGAAGACACAGAGCCTGGCATTTCACTCCGTTTCAGAAGGGAAACACACAGCACACTTCTCATCCATGAAACACACTCTGCTTTAGAGCGAGAAGCACGGTCTTGCTTTCTAGAGTCTCGAATAAGGCGGGAAACGTGAGAGTGCTCAGAACAAAAGAACTGTGTTTCCTACACACACGGACCATATCTAGTTCAACTCTGCTTCTGAAACTGATACAAACCACAGGCCCTCTAACATCCAATGCGTTTCAGTTAAGAGCGAGAAACGTGTGAGCTTCGTGTACAATATAGCTTCGTTTGAGCTGAAAAGTGACTGCGTTTACCTGAAACGAAGTCTCGCTTGTAGGAAGACACAGAGCCTGGCATTTCACTCCGTTTCTGAAGGGAAACACACAGCACACTTCTCATCCATGAAACACACTCTGCTTTAGAGCAAGAAGCACGCTCTTGCTTTCTAGAGTCTCTAATAAGGAGGGAAACGTGAGAGTGCTCAGAACAAAAGAACTGTGTTTCCTACACACACGGACCATATCTAGTTCAACTCTGCTTCTGAAACTGATACAAACCACAGGCCCTCTAACATCCAATGCGTTTCAGTTAAGAGCGAGAAACGTGTGAGCTTCGTGTACAATATAGCTTCGTTTGAGCTGAAAAGTGACTGCGTTTACCTGAAACGAAGTCTCGCTTGTAGGAAGACACAGAGCCTGGCATTTAACTCCGTTTCTGAAGGGAAACACACAGCACACTTCTCATCCATTAAACACACTCTGCTTTAGAGCAAGAAGCACGCTCTTGCTTTCTAGAGTCTCTAATAAGGCGGGAAATGTGAGAGTGCTCAGAACAAAAGAACTGTGTTTCCTACACACACGGACCATATCTAGTTCAACTCTGCTTCTGAAACTGATACAAACCACAGGCCCTCTAACATCCAATGCGTTTCAGTTAAGAGCGAGAAACGTGTGAGCTTCGTGTACAATATAGCTTCGTTTGAGCTGAAAAGTGACTGTGTTTACCTGAAACGAAGTCTCGCTTGTAGGAAGACACAGAGCCTGGCATTTCACTCCGTTTCTGAAGGGAAACACACAGCACACTTCTCATCCATGAAACACACTCTGCTTTAGAGCAAGAAGCACGCTCTTGCTTTCTAGAGTCTCGAATAAGGCGGGAAACGTGAGAGTGCTCAGAACAAAAGAACTGTGTTTCCTACACACACGGACCATATCTAGTTCAACTCTGCTTCTGAAACTGATACAAACCACAGGCCCTCTAACATCCAATGCGTTTCAGTTAAGAGCGAGAAAGGTGTGAGCTTCGTGTACAATATAGCTTCGTTTGAGCTGAAAAGTGACTGCGTTTACCTGAAACGAACTCTCGCTTGTAGGAAGACACAGAGCCTGGCATTTCACTCCGTTTCTGAAGGGAAACACACAGCACACTTCTCATCCATGAAACACACTCTGCTTTAGAGCAAGAAGCACGCTCTTGCTTTCTAGAGTCTCGAATAAGGCGGGAAACGTGAGAGTGCTCAGAACAAAAGAACTGTGTTTCCTACACACACGGACCATATCTAGTTAAACTCTGCTTCTGAAACTGATACAAACCACAGGCCCTCTAACATCCAATGCGTTTCAGTTAAGAGCGAGAAACGTGTGAGCTTCGTGTACAATATAGCTTCGTTTGAGCTAAAAAGTGACTGCGTTTACCTGAAACGAAGTCTCGCTTGTGGGAAGACACAGAGCCTGGCATTTAACTCTGTTTCAGAAGGGAAACACACAGCACACTTCTCATCCATGAAACACACTCTGCTTTAGAGCGAGAAGCACGCTCTTGCTTTCTAGAGTCTCGAATAAGGCGGGAAATGTGAGAGTGCTCAGAACAAAAGAACTGTGTTTCCTACACACACGGACCATATCTAGTTCAACTCTGCTTCTGAAACTGATACAAACCACAGGCCCTCTAACATCCAATGCGTTTCAGTTAAGAGCGAGAAACGTGTGAGCTTCGTGTACAATATAGCTTCGTTTGAGCTGAAAAGTGACTGCGTTTACCTGAAACGAAGTCTCGCTTGTAGGAAGACACAGAGCCTGGCATTTAACTCCGTTTCTGAAGGGAAACACACAGCACACTTCTCATCCATGAAACACACTCTGCTTTAGAGCAAGAAGCACGCTCTTGCTTTCTAGAGTCTCTAATAAGGAGGGAAACGTGAGAGTGCTCAGAACAAAAGAACTGTGTTTCCTACACACACGGACCATATCTAGTTCAACTCTGCTTCTGAAACTGATACAAACCACAGGCCCTCTAACATCCAATGCGTTTCAGTTAAGAGCGAGAAACGTGTGAGCTTCGTGTACAATATAGCTTCGTTTGAGCTGAAAAGTGACTGCGTTTACCTGAAACGAAGTCTCGCTTGTAGGAAGACACAGAGCCTGGCATTTAACTCCGTTTCTGAAGGGAAACACACAGCACACTTCTCATCCATTAAACACACTCTGCTTTAGAGCAAGAAGCACGCTCTTGCTTTCTAGAGTCTCTAATAAGGCGGGAAATGTGAGAGTGCTCAGAACAAAAGAACTGTGTTTCCTACACACACGGACCATATCTAGTTCAACTCTGCTTCTGAAACTGATACAAACCACAGGCCCTCTAACATCCAATGCGTTTCAGTTAAGAGCGAGAAACGTGTGAGCTTCGTGTACAATATAGCTTCGTTTGAGCTGAAAAGTGACTGTGTTTACCTGAAACGAAGTCTCGCTTGTAGGAAGAGACAGAGCCTGGCATTTCACTCCGTTTCTGAAGGGAAACACACAGCACACTTCTCATCCATGAAACACACTCTGCTTTAGAGCAAGAAGCACGCTCTTGCTTTCTAGAGTCTCGAATAAGGCGGGAAACGTGAGAGTGCTCAGAACAAAAGAACTGTGTTTCCTACACACACGGACCATATCTAGTTCAACTCTGCTTCTGAAACTGATACAAACCACAGGCCCTCTAACATCCAATGCGTTTCAGTTAAGAGCGAGAAAGGAGTGAGCTTCGTGTACAATATAGCTTCGTTTGAGCTGAAAAGTGACTGCGTTTACCTGAAACGAACTCTCGCTTGTAGGAAGACACAGAGCCTGGCATTTCACTCCGTTTCTGAAGGGAAACACACAGCACACTTCTCATCCATGAAACACACTCTGCTTTAGAGCAAGAAGCACGCTCTTGCTTTCTAGAGTCTCGAATAAGGCGGGAAACGTGAGAGTGCTCAGAACAAAAGAACTGTGTTTCCTACACACACGGACCATATCTAGTTCAACTCTGCTTCTGAAACTGATACAAACCACAGGCCCTCTAACATCCAATGCGTTTCAGTTAAGAGCGAGAAACGTGTGAGCTTCGTGTACAATATAGCTTCGTTTGAGCTGAAAAGTGACTGCGTTTACCTGAAACGAAGTCTCGCTTGTAGGAAGACACAGAGCCTGGCATTTCACTCCGTTTCTGAAGGGAAACACACAGCACACTTCTCATCCATGAAACACACTCTGCTTTAGAGCAAGAAGCACGCTCTTGCTTTCTAGAGTCTCGAATATGGCGGGAAACGTGAGAGTGCTCAGAACAAAAGAACTGTGTTTCCTACACACACGGACCATATCTAGTTCAACTCTGCTTCTGAAACTGATACAAACCACAGGCCCTCTAACATCCAATGCGTTTCAGTTAAGAGCGAGAAAGGTGTGAGCTTCGTGTACAATATAGCTTCGTTTGAGCTGAAAAGTGACTGCGTTTACCTGAAACGAAGTCTCGCTTGTAGGAAGACACAGAGCCTGGCATTTCACTCCGTTTCTGAAGGGAAACACACAGCACACTTCTCATCCATGAAACACACTCTGCTTTAGAGCAAGAAGCACGCTCTTGCTTTCTAGAGTCTCGAATAAGGCGGGAAACGTGAGAGTGCTCAGAACAAAAGAACTGTGTTTCCTACACACACGGACCATATCTAGTTCAACTCTGCTTCTGAAACTGATACAAACCACAGGCCCTCTAACATCCAATGCGTTTCAGTTAAGAGCGAGAAACGTGTGAGCTTCGTGTACAATATAGCTTCGTTTGAGCTGAAAAGTGACTGCGTTTACCTGAAACGAAGTCTCGCTTGTGGGAAGACACAGAGCCTGGCATTTAACTCCGTTTAAGAAGGGAAACACACAGCACACTTCTCATCCATGAAACACACTCTGCTTTAGAGCGAGAAGCACGCTCTTGCTTTCTAGAGTCTCGAATAAGGCGGGAAATGTGAGAGTGCTCAGAACAAAAGAACTGTGTTTCCTACACACACGGACCATATCTAGTTCAACTCTGCTTCTGAAACTGATACAAACCACAGGCCCTCTAACATCCAATGCGTTTCAGTTAAGAGCGAGAAACGTGTGAGCTTCGTGTACAATATAGCTTCGTTTGAGCTGAAAAGTGACTGCGTTTACCTGAAACGAAGTCTCGCTTGTAGGAAGACACAGAGCCTGGCATTTCACTCCGTTTCTGAAGGGAAACACACAGCAAACTTCTCATCCATGAAACACACTCTGCTTTAGAGCAAGAAGCACGCTCTTGCTTTCTAGAGTCTCTAATAAGGAGGGAAACGTGAGAGTGCTCAGAACAAAAGAACTGTGTTTCCTACACACACGGACCATATCTAGTTCAACTCTGCTTCTGAAACTGATACAAACCACAGGCCCTCTAACATCCAATGCGTTTCAGTTAAGAGCGAGAAACGTGTGAGCTTCGTGTACAATATAGCTTCGTTTGAGCTGAAAAGTGACTGCGTTTACCTGAAACGAAGTCTCGCTTGTAGGAAGACACAGAGCCTGGCATTTAACTCCGTTTCTGAAGGGAAACACACAGCACACTTCTCATCCATGAAACACACTCTGCTTTAGAGCAAGAAGCACGCTCTTGCTTTCTAGAGTCTCGAATAAGGCGGGAAACGTGAGAGTGCTCAGAACAAAAGAACTGTGTTTCCTATACACACGGACCATATCTAGTTCAACTCTGCTTCTGAAACTGATACAAACCACAGGCCCTCTAACATCCAATGCGTTTCAGTTAAGAGCGAGAAACGTGTGAGCTTCGTGTACAATATAGCTTCGTTTGAGCTGAAAAGTGACTGCGTTTACCTGAAACGAACTCTCGCTTGTAGGAAGACACAGAGCCTGGCATTTCACTCCGTTTCTGAAGGGAAACACACAGCACACTTCTCATCCATGAAACACACTCTGCTTTAGAGCAAGAAGCACGCTCTTGCTTTCTAGAGTCTCGAATAAGGCGGGAAACGTGAGAGTGCTCAGAACAAAAGAACTGTGTTTCCTACACACACGGACCATATCTAGTTCAACTCTGCTTCTGAAACTGATACAAACCACAGGCCCTCTAACATCCAATGCGTTTCTGTTAAGAGCGAGAAACGTGTGAGCTTCGTGTACAATATAGCTTCGTTTGAGCTGAAAAGTGACTGCGTTTACCTGAAACGAAGTCTCGCTTGTAGGAAGAGACAGAGCCTGGCATTTCACTCCGTTTCTGAAGGGAAACACACAGCACACTTCTCATCCATGAAACACACTCTGCTTTAGAGCAAGAAGCACGCTCTTGCTTTCTAGAGTCTCGAATAAGGCGGGAAACGTGAGAGTGCTCAGAACAAAAGAACTGTGTTTCCTACACACACGGACCATATCTAGTTCAACTCTGCTTCTGAAACTGATACAAACCACAGGCCCTCTAACATCCAATGCGTTTCAGTTAAGAGCGAGAAACGTGTGAGCTTCGTGTACAATATATCTTCGTTTGAGCTGAAAAGTGACTGCGTTTACCTGAAACGAAGTCTCGCTTGTAGGAAGACACAGAGCCTGGCATTTAACTCCGTTTCTGAAGGGAAACACACAGCAAACTTCTCATCCATGAAACACACTCTGCTTTAGAGCAAGAAGCACGCTCTTGCTTTCTAGAGTCTCTAATAAGGAGGGAAACGTGAGAGTGCTCAGAACAAAAGAACTGTGTTTCCTACACACACGGACCATATCTAGTTCAACTCTGCTTCTGAAACTGATACAAACCACAGGCCCTCTAACATCCAATGCGTTTCAGTTAAGAGCGAGAAACGTGTGAGCTTCGTGTACAATATAGCTTCGTTTGAGCTGAAAAGTGACTGCGTTTACCTGAAACGAAGTCTCGCTTGTAGGAAGACACAGAGCCTGGCATTTAACTCCGTTTCTGAAGGGAAACACACAGCACACTTCTCATCCATGAAACACACTCTGCTTTAGAGCAAGAAGCACGCTCTTGCTTTCTAGAGTCTCTAATAAGGCGGGAAATGTGAGAGTGCTCAGAACAAAAGAACTGTGTTTCCTACACACACGGACCATATCTAGTTCAACTCTGCTTCTGAAACTGATACAAACCACAGGCCCTCTAACATCCAATGCGTTTCAGTTAAGAGCGAGAAACGTGTGAGCTTCGTGTACAATATAGCTTCGTTTGAGCTGAAAAGTGACTGTGTTTACCTGAAACGAAGTCTCGCTTGTAGGAAGAGACAGAGCCTGGCATTTCACTCCGTTTCTGAAGGGAAACACACAGCACACTTCTCATCCATGAAACACACTCTGCTTTAGAGCAAGAAGCACGCTCTTGCTTTCTAGAGTCTCGAATAAGGCGGGAAACGTGAGAGTGCTCAGAACAAAAGAACTGTGTTTCCTACACACACGGACCATATCTAGTTCAACTCTGCTTCTGAAACTGATACAAACCACAGGCCCTCTAACATCCAATGCGTTTCAGTTAAGAGCGAGAAAGGTGTGAGCTTCGTGTACAATATAGCTTCGTTTGAGCTGAAAAGTGACTGCGTTTACCTGAAACGAACTCTCGCTTGTAGGAAGACACAGAGCCTGGCATTTCACTCCGTTTCTGAAGGGAAACACACAGCACACTTCTCATCCATGAAACACACTCTGCTTTAGAGCAAGAAGCACGCTCTTGCTTTCTAGAGTCTCGAATAAGGCGGGAAACGTGAGAGTGCTCAGAACAAAAGAACTGTGTTTCCTACACACACGGACCATATCTAGTTCAACTCTGCTTCTGAAACTGATACAAACCACAGGCCCTCTAACATCCAATGCGTTTCAGTTAAGAGCGAGAAACGTGTGAGCTTCGTGTACAATATAGCTTCGTTTGAGCTGAAAAGTGACTGCGTTTACCTGAAACGAAGTCTCGCTTGTAGGAAGAGACAGAGCCTGGCATTTCACTCCGTTTCTGAAGGGAAACACACAGCACACTTCTCATCCATGAAACACACTCTGCTTTAGAGCAAGAAGCACGCTCTTGCTTTCTAGAGTCTCGAATAAGGCGGGAAACGTGAGAGTGCTCAGAACAAAAGAACTGTGTTTCCTACACACACGGACCATATCTAGTTCAACTCTGCTTCTGAAACTGATACAAACCACAGGCCCTCTAACATCCAATGCGTTTCAGTTAAGATCGAGAAACGTGTGAGCTTCGTGTACAATATAGCTTCCTTTGAGCTGAAAAGTGACTGCGTTTACCTGAAACGAAGTCTCGCTTGTGGGAAGACACAGAGCCTGGCATTTAACTCCGTTTCAGAAGGGAAACACACAGCACACTTCTCATCCATGAAACACACTCTGCTTTAGAGCGAGAAGCACGCTCTTGCTTTCTAGAGTCTCGAATAAGGCGGGAAATGTGAGAGTGCTCAGAACAAAAGAACTGTGTTTCCTACACACACGGACCATATCTAGTTCAACTCTACTTCTGAAACTGATACAAACAACAGGCCCTCTAACATCCAATGCGTTTCAGTTAAGAGCGAGAAACGTGTGAGCTTCGTGTACAATATAGCTTCGTTTGAGCTGAAAAGTGACTGCGTTTACCTGAAACGAAGTCTCGCTTGTAGGAAGACACAGAGCCTGGCATTTAACTCCGTTTCTGAAGGGAAACACACAGCACACTTCTCATCCATGAAACACACTCTGCTTTAGAGCAAGAAGCACGCTCTTGCTTTCTAGAGTCTCTAATAAGGCGGGCAATGTGAGAGTGCTCAGAACAAAAGAACTGTGTTTCCGACACACACGGACCATATCTAGTTCAACTCTGCTTCTAGAACTGATACAAACCACAGGCCCTCTAACATCCAATGCGTTTCAGTTAAGAGCGAGAAACGTGTGAGCTTCGTGTACAATATAGCTTCGTTTGAGCTGAAAAGTGACTGTGTTTACCTGAAACGAAGTCTCGCTTGTAGGAAGAGACAGAGCCTGGCATTTCACTCCGTTTCTGAAGGGAAACACACAGCACACTTCTCATCCATGAAACACACTCTGCTTTAGAGCAAGAAGCACGCTCTTGCTTTCTAGAGTCTCGAATAAGGCGCGAAACGTGAGAGTGCTCAGAACAAAAGAACTGTGTTTCCTACACACACGGACCATATCTAGTTCAACTCTGCTTCTGAAACTGATACAAACCACAGGCCCTCTAACATCCAATGCGTTTCAGTTAAGAGCGAGAAACGTGTGAGCTACGTGTACAATATAGCTTCGTTTGAGCTGAAAAGTGACTGCGTTTACCTGAAACGAAGTCTCGCTTGTAGGAAGACACAGAGCCTGGCATTTCACTCCGTTTCTGAAGGGAAACACACAGCACACTTCTCATCCATGAAACACACTCTGCTTCAGAGCAAGAAGCACGCTCTTGCTTTCTAGAGTCTCGAATAAGGCGGGAAACGTGAGAGTGCTCAGAACAAAAGAACTGTGTTTCCGACACACACGGACCATATCTAGTTCAACTCTGCTTCTGAAACTGATACAAACCACAGGCCCTCTAACATCCAATGCGTTTCAGTTAAGAGCGAGAAACGTGTGAGCTTCGTGTACAATATAGCTTCGTTTGAGCTGAAAAGTGACTGCGTTTACCTGAAACGAAGTCTCGATTGTAGGAAGACACAGAGCCTGGCATTTCACTCCGTTTCTGAAGGGAAACACACAGCACACTTCTCATCCATGAAACACACTCTGCTTTAGAGCAAGAAGCACGCTCTTGCTTTCTAGAGTCTCGAATAAGGCGGGAAACGTGAGAGTGCTCAGAACAAAAGAACTGTGTTTCCTACACACACGGACCATATCTAGTTCAACTCTGCTTCTGAAACTGATACAAACCACAGGCCCTCTAACATCCAATGCGTTTCAGTTAAGAGCGAGAAAGGTGTGAGCTTCGTGTACAATATAGCTTCGTTTGAGCTGAAAAGTGACTGCGTTTACCTGAAACGAACTCTCGCTTGTAGGAAGAAACAGAGCCTGGCATTTCACTCCGTTTCTGAAGGGAAACACACAGCACACTTCTCATCCATGAAACACACTCTGCTTTAGAGCAAGAAGCACGCTCTTGCTTTCTAGAGTCTCGAATAAGGCGGGAAACGTGAGAGTGCTCAGAACAAAAGAACTGTGTTTCCTACACACACGGACCATATCTAGTTCAACTCTGCTTCTGAAACTGATACAAACCACAGGCCCTCTAACATCCAATGCGTTTCAGTTAAGAGCGAGAAACGTGTGAGCTTCGTGTACAATATAGCTTCGTTTGAGCTGAAAAGTGACTGCGTTTACCTGAAACGAAGTCTCGCTTGTAGGAAGAGACAGAGCCTGGCATTTCACTCCGTTTCTGAAGGGAAACACACAGCACACTTCTCATCCATGAAACACACTCTGCTTTAGAGCAAGAAGCACGCTCTTGCTTTCTAGAGTCTCGAATAAGGCGGGAAACGTGAGAGTGCTCAGAACAAAAGAACTGTGTTTCCTACACACACGGACCATATCTAGTTCAACTCTGCTTCTGAAACTGATACAAACCACAGGCCCTCTAACATCCAATGCGTTTCAGTTAAGAGCGAGAAACGTGTGAGCTTCGTGTACAATATAGCTTCGTTTGGGCTGAAAAGTGACTGCGTTTACCTGAAACGAAGTCTCGCTTGTAGGAAGACATAGAGCCTGGCATTTCACTCCGTTTCTGAAGGGAAACACACAGCACACTTCTCATCCATGAAACACACTCTGCTTTAGAGCAAGAAGCACGCTCTTGCTTTCTAGAGTCTCGAATAAGGCGGGAAACATGAGAGTGCTCAGAACAAAAGAACTGTGTTTCCTACACACACGGACCATATCTAGTTCAACTCTGCTTCTGAAACTGATACAAACCACAGGCCCTCTAACATCCAATGCGTTTCAGTTAAGATCGAGAAACGTGTGAGCTTCGTGTACAATATAGCTTCCTTTGAGCTGAAAAGTGACTGCGTTTACCTGAAACGAAGTCTCGCTTGTGGGAAGACACAGAGCCTGGCATTTAACTCCGTTTCAGAAGGGAAACACACAGCACACTTCTCATCCATGAAACACACTCTGCTTTAGAGCGAGAAGCACGCTCTTGCTTTCTAGAGTCTCGAATAAGGCGGGAAATGTGAGAGTGCTCAGAACAAAAGAACTGTGTTTCCTACACACACGGACCATATCTAGTTCAACTCTACTTCTGAAACTGATACAAACAACAGGCCCTCTAACATCCAATGCGTTTCAGTTAAGAGCGAGAAACGTGTGAGCTTCGTGTACAATATAGCTTCGTTTGAGCTGAAAAGTGACTGCGTTTACCTGAAACGAAGTCTCGCTTGTAGGAAGACACAGAGCCTGGCATTTAACTCCGTTTCTGAAGGGAAACACACAGCACACTTCTCATCCATGAAACACACTCTGCTTTAGAGCAAGAAGCACGCTCTTGCTTTCTAGAGTCTCTAATAAGGCGGGCAATGTGAGAGTGCTCAGAACAAAAGAACTGTGTTTCCGACACACACGGACCATATCTAGTTCAACTCTGCTTCTAGAACTGATACAAACCACAGGCCCTCTAACATCCAATGCGTTTCAGTTAAGAGCGAGAAACGTGTGAGCTTCGTGTACAATATAGCTTCGTTTGAGCTGAAAAGTGACTGCGTTTACCTGAAACGAAGTCTCGCTTGTAGGAAGACACAGAGCCTGGCATTTAACTCCGTTTCTCAAGCGAAACACACAGCACACTTCTCATCCATGAAACACACTCTGCTTTAGAGCAAGAAGCACGCTCTTGCTTTCTAGAGTCTCGAATAAGGCGCGAAACGTGAGAGTGCTCAGAACAAAAGAACTGTGTTTCCTACACACACGGACCATATCTAGTTCAACTCTGCTTCTGAAACTGATACAAACCACAGGCCCTCTAACATCCAATGCGTTTCAGTTAAGAGCGAGAAACGTGTGAGCTACGTGTACAATATAGCTTCGTTTGAGCTGAAAAGTGACTGCGTTTACCTGAAACGAAGTCTCGCTTGTAGGAAGACACAGAGCCTGGCATTTCACTCCGTTTCTGAAGGGAAACACACAGCACACTTCTCATCCATGAAACACACTCTGCTTCAGAGCAAGAAGCACGCTCTTGCTTTCTAGAGTCTCGAATAAGGCGGGAAACGTGAGAGTGCTCAGAACAAAAGAACTGTGTTTCCGACACACACGGACCATATCTAGTTCAACTCTGCTTCTGAAACTGATACAAACCACAGGCCCTCTAACATCCAATGCGTTTCAGTTAAGAGCGAGAAACGTGTGAGCTTCGTGTACAATATAGCTTCGTTTGAGCTGAAAAGTGACTGCGTTTACCTGAAACGAAGTCTCGATTGTAGGAAGACACAGAGCCTGGCATTTCACTCCGTTTCTGAAGGGAAACACACAGCACACTTCTCATCCATGAAACACACTCTGCTTTAGAGCAAGAAGCACGCTCTTGCTTTCTAGAGTCTCGAATAAGGCGGGAAACGTGAGAGTGCTCAGAACAAAAGAACTGGGTTTCCTACACACACGGAACATATCTAGTTCAACTCTGCTTCTGAAACTGATACAAACCACAGGCCCTCTAACATCCAATGCGTTTCAGTTAAGAGCGAGAAACGTGTGAGCTACGTGTACAATATAGCTTCCTTTGAGCTGAAAAGTGACTGCGTTTACCTGAAACGAAGTCTCGCTTGTAGGAAGACACAGAGCCTGGCATTTCACTCCGTTTCTGAAGGGAAACACACAGCACACTTCTCATCCATGAAACACACTCTGCTTTAGAGCAAGAAGCACGCTCTTGCTTTCTAGAGTCTCTAATAAGGCGGGAAACGTGAGAGTGCTCAGAACAAAAGAACTGGGTTTCCTACACACACGGACCATATCTAGTTCAACTCTGCTTCTGAAACTGATACAAACCACAGGCCCTCTAACATCCAATGCGTTTCAGTTAAGAGCGAGAAACGTGTGAGCTTCGTGTACAATATAGCTTCGTTTGAGCTGAAAAGTGACTGCGTTTACCTGAAACGAAGTCTCGCTTGTAGGAAGACACAGAGCCTGGCATTTAACTCCGTTTCTGAAGGGAAACACACAGCACACTTCTCGTCCATGAAACACACTCTGCTTTAGAGCAAGAAGCACGCTCTTGCTTTCTAGAGTCTCTAATAAGGCGGGAAACGTGAGAGTGTTCAGAACAAAAGAACTGTGTTTCCTACACACACGGACCATATCTAGTTCAACTCTGCTTCTGAAACTGATACAAACCACAGGCGCTCCAACATCCAATGCGTTTCAGTTAAGAGCGAGAAACGTGTGAGCTTCGTGTACAATATAGCTTCGTTTGAGCTGAAAAGTGACTGCGTTTACCTGAAACGAAGTCTCGCTTGTAGGAAGACACAGAGCCTGGCATTTCACTCCGTTTCTGAAGGGAAACACACAGCACACTTCTCATCCATGAAACACACTCTGCTTTAGAGCAAGAAGCACGCTCTTGCTTTCTAGAGTCTCGAATAAGGCGGGAAACGTGAGAGTGCTCAGAACAAAAGAACTGTGTTTCCTACACACACGGACCATATCTAGTTCAACTCTGCTTCTGAAACTGATACAAACCACAGGCCCTCTAACATCCAATGCGTTTCAGTTAAGAGCGAGAAACGTGTGAGCTTCGTGTACAATATAGCTTCCTTTGAGCTGAAAAGTGACTGCGTTTACCTGAAACGATGTCTCGCTTGTGGGAAGACACAGAGCCTGGCATTTAACTCCGTTTCAGAAGGGAAACACACAGCACACTTCTCATCCATGAAACACACTCTGCTTTAGAGCGAGAAGCACGCTCTTGCTTTCTAGAGTCTCGAATAAGGCGGGAAATGTGAGAGTGCTCAGAACAAAAGAACTGTGTTTCCTACACACACGGACCCTATCTAGTTCAACTCTACTTCTGAAACTGATACAAACAACAGGCCCTCTAACATCCAATGCGTTTCAGTTAAGAGCGAGAAACGTGTGAGCTTCGTGTACAATATAGCTTCGTTTGAGCTGAAAAGTGACTGCGTTTACCTGAAACGAAGTCTCGCTTGTAGGAAGACACAGAGCCTGGCATTTAACTCCGTTTCTGAAGGGAAACACACAGCACACTTCTCATCCATGAAACACACTCTGCTTTAGAGCAAGAAGCACGCTCTTGCTTTCTAGAGTCTCTAATAAGGCGGGAAACGTGAGAGTGCTCAGAACAAAAGAACTGGGTTTCCTACACACACGGACCATATCTAGTTCAACTCTGCTTCTGAAACTGATACAAACCACAGGCCCTCTAACATCCAATGCGTTTCAGTTAAGAGCGAGAAACGTGTGAGCTTCGTGTACAATATAGCTTCCTTTGAGCTGAAAAGTGACTGCGTTTACCTGAAACGAAGTCTCGCTTGTAGGAAGACACAGAGCCTGGCATTTCACTCCGTTTCGGAAGGGAAACACACAGCACACTTCTCATCCATGAAACACACTCTGCTTTAGAGCAAGAAGCACGCTCTTGCTTTCTAGAGTCTCGAATAAGGCGGGAAACGTGAGAGTGCTCAGAACAAAAGAACTGTGTTTCCTACACACACGGACCATATCTAGTTCAACTCTGCTTCTGAAACTGATACAAACCACAGGCCCTCTAACATCCAATTCGTTTCAGTTAAGAGCGAGAAACGTGTGAGCTTCGTGTACAATATAGCTTCATTTGATCTGAAAAGTTACTGCGTTTACCTGAAACGAAGTCTCGCTTGTAGGAAGACACAGAGCCTGGCATTTCACTCCGTTTCTGAAGGGAAACACACAGCACACTTCTCATCCATGAAACACACTCTGCTTTAGAGCAAGAAGCACGCTCTTGCTTTCTAGAGTCTCGAATAAGGCGGGAAACGTGAGAGTGCTCAGAACAAAAGAACTGTGTTTCCGACACACACGGACCATATCTAGTTCAACTCTGCTTCTGAAACTGATACAAACCACAGGCCCTCTAACATCCAATGCGTTTCAGTTAAGAGCGAGAAACGTGTGAGCTTCGTGTACAATATAGCTTCGTTTGGGCTGAAAAGTGACTGCGTTTACCTGAAACGAAGTCTCGCTTGTAGGAAGACACAGAGCCTGGCATTTCACTCCGTTTCTGAAGGGAAACACACAGCACACTTCTCATCCATGAAACACACTCTGCTTTAGAGCAAGAAGCACGCTCTTGCTTTCTAGAGTCTCGAATAAGGCGGGAAACGTGAGAGTGCTCAGAACAAAAGAACTGTGTTTCCTACACACAAGGACCATATCTAGTTCAACTCTGCTTCTGAAACTGATACAAACCACAGGCCCTCTAACATCCAATGCGTTTCAGTTAAGAGCGAGAAACGTGTGAGCTTCGTGTACAATATAGCTTCGTTTGGGCTGAAAAGTGACTGCGTTTACCTGAAATGAAGTCTCGCTTGTAGGAAGACACAGAGCCTGGCATTTCACTCCGTTTCTGAAGGGAAACACACAGCACACTTCTCATCCATGAAACACACTCTGCTTTAGAGCAAGAAGCACGCTCTTGCTTTCTAGAGTCTCTAATAAGGCGGGAAACGTGAGAGTGCTCAGAACAAAAGAACTGTGTTTCCGACACACACGGACCATATCTAGTTCAACTCTGCTTCTGAAACTGATACAAACCACAGGCCCTCTAACATCCAATGCGTTTCAGTTAAGAGCGAGAAACGTGTGAGCTTCGTGTACAATATAGCTTCGTTTGAGCTGAAAAGTGACTGCGTTTACCTGAAACGAAGTCTCGCTTGTAGGAAGACACAGAGCCTGGCATTTCACTCCGTTTCTGAAGAGAAACACACAGCACACTTCTTATCCATGAAACACACTCTGCTTTAGAGCAAGAAGCAAGCTCCTGCTTTCTAGAGTCTCGAATAAGGCGGGAAACGTGAGAGTGCTCAGAACAAAAGAACTGTGTTTCCTACACACACGGACCATATCTAGTTCAACTCTGCTTCTGAAACTGATACCAACCACAGGCCCTCTAACATCCAATGCGTTTCAGTTAAGAGCGAGAAACGTGTGAGCTTCGTGTACAATATAGCTTCGTTTGAGCTGAAAAGTGACTGCGTTTACCTGAAACGAACTCTCGCTTGTAGGAAGACACAGAGCCTGGCATTTCACTCCGTTTCTGAAGGGAAACACACAGCACACTTCTCATCCATGAAACACACTCTGCTTTAGAGCAAGAAGCACGCTCTTGCTTTCTAGAGTCTCGAATAAGGCGGGAAACGTGAGAGTGCTCAGAACAAAAGAACTGTGTTTCCTACACACACGGACCATATCTAGTTCAACTCTGCTTCTGAAACTGATACAAACCACAGGCCCTCTAACATCCAATGCGATTCAGTTAAGAGTGAGAAACGTTGGATCTTCGTGTACAATATAGCTTCCTTTGAGCTGAAAAGTGACTGCGTTTAACTGAAACGAAGTCTCGCTTGTAGGAAGACACAGAGACTGGCATTTAACTCCGTTTCTGAAGGGAAACACACAGCACACTTCTCATCCATGAAACACACTCTGCTTTAGAGCAAGAAGCACGCTCTTGCTTTCTAGAGTCTCTAATAAGGCGGGAAACGTGAGAGTGCTCAGAACAAAAGAACTGTGTTTCCTACACACACGGACCATATCTAGTTCAACTCTGCTTCTGAAACTGATACAAACCACAGGCCCTCTATCATCCAATGCGTTTCAGTTAAGAGCGAGAAACGTGTGAGCTTCGTGTACAATATAGCTTCGTTTGAGCTGAAAAGTGACTGCGTTTACCTGAAACGAAGTCTCGCTTGTGGGAAGACACAGAGCCTGGCATTTAACTCCGTTTCTGAAGGGAAACACACAGCACACTTCTCATCCATGAAACACACTCTGCTTTAGAGCGAGAAGCACGCTCTTGCTTTCAAGAGTCTCTGATAAGGCGGGAAACGTGAGAGTGCTCAGAACAAAAGAACTGTGTTTCCTACACACGGACCATATCTAGTTCAACTCTGCTTCTGAAACTGATACAAACCAAAGGACCTCTAACATCCAATGCGTTTCAGTTAAGAGCGAGAAACGTGTGAGCTTCGTGTACAATATAGCTTCGTTTGAGGTGAAAAGTGACTGCGTTTACCTGAAACGAAGTCTCGCTTGTAGGAAGACACAGAGCCTGGCATTTCACTCCGTTTCTGAAGGGAAACACACAGCACACTTCTCATCCATGAAACACACTCTGCTTTAGAGCAAGAAGCACGCTCTTGCTTTCTAGAGTCTCTAATAAGGCGGGAAACGTGAGAGTGCTCAGAACAAAAGAACTGTGTTTCCGACACACACGGACCATATCTAGTTCAACTCTGCTTCTGAAACTGATACAAACCACAGGCCCTCTAACATCCAATGCGTTTCAGTTAAGAGCGAGAAACGTGTGAGCTTCGTGTACAATATAGCTTCGTTTGAGCTGAAAAGTAACTGCGTTTACCTGAAACGAAGTCTCGCTTGTAGGAAGACACAGAGCCTGGCATTTCACTCCGTTTCTGAAGGGAAACACACAGCACACTTCTCATCCATGAAACACACTCTGCTTTAGAGCAAGAAGCACGCTCTTGCTTTCTAGAGTCTCGAATAAGGCGGGAAACGTGAGAGTGCTCAGAACAAAAGAACTGTGTTTCCTACACACACGGACCATATCTAGTTCAACTCTGCTTCTGAAACTGATATAAACCACAGGCCCTCTAACATCCAATGCGTTTCAGTTAAGAGCGAGAAACGTGTGAGCTTCGTGTAGAATATAGCTTCGTTTGAGCTGAAAAGTGACTGCGTTTACCTGAAACGAAGTCTCGCTTGTAGGAATACACAGAGCCTGGCATTTCACTCCGTTTCTGAAGGGAAACACACAGCACACTTCTCATCCATGAAACACACTCTGCTTTAGAGCAAGAAGCACGCTCTTGCTTTCTAGAGTCTCGAATAAGGCGGGAAACGTGAGAGTGCTCAGAACAAAAGAACTGTGTTTCCTACACACACGGACCATATCTAGTTCAACTCTGCTTCTGAAACTGATACAAACCACAGGCCCTCTAACATCCAATGCGTTTCAGTTAAGAGCGAGAAACGTGTGAGCTTCGTGTACAATATAGCTTCGTTTGGGCTGAAAAGTGACTGCGTTTACCTGAAACGAAGTCTCGCTTGTAGGAAGACACAGAGCCTGGCATTTCACTCCGTTTCTGAAGAGAAACACACAGCACACTTCTCATCCATGAAACACACTCTGCTTTAGAGCAAGAAGCAAGCTCTTGCTTTCTAGAGTCTCGAATAAGGCGGGAAACGTGAGAGTGCTCAGAACAAAAGAACTGTGTTTCCTACACACACGGACCATATCTAGTTCAACTCTGCTTCTGAAACTGATACAAACCACAGGCCCTCTAACATCCAATGCGTTTCAGTTAAGAGCGAGAAACGTGTGAGCTTCGTGTACAATATAGCTTCGTTTGAGCTGAAAAGTGACTGCGTTTACCTGAAACGAAGTCTCGCTTGTAGGAAGACACAGAGCCTGGCATTTCACTCCGTTTCTGAAGGGAAACACACAGCACACTTCTCATCCATGAAACACACTCTGCTTTAGAGCAAGAAGCACGCTCTTGCTTTCTAGAGTCTCGAATAAGGCGGGAAACGTGAGAGTGCTCAGAACAAAAGAACTGTGTTTCCTACACACACGGACCATATCTAGTTCAACTCTGCTTCTGAAACTGATATAAACCACAGGCCCTCTAACATCCAATGCGTTTCAGTTAAGAGCGAGAAACGTGTGAGCTTCGTGTACAATATAGCTTCATTTGAGCTGAAAAGTGACTGCATTTACCTGAAACGAAGTCTCGCTTGTAGGAAGACACAGAGCCTGGCATTTTACTCCGTTTCTGAAGGGAAACACACAGCACACTTCTCATCCATGAAACACACTGTGCTTTAGAGCAAGAAGCACGCTCTTGCTTTCTAGAGTCTCTAATAAGGCGGGAAACTTGAGAGTGCTCAGAACAAAAGAACTGTGTTTCCTACACACACGGACCATATCTAGTTCAACTCTGCTTCTGAAACTGATACAAACCAAAGGACCTCTAACATCCAATGCGTTTCAGTTAAGAGCGAGAAACGTGTGAGCTTCGTGTACAATATAGCTTCGTTTGGGCTGAAAAGTGACTGCGTTTACCTGAAACGAAGTCTCGCTTGTAGGAAGACACAGAGCCTGGCATTTCACTCCGTTTCTGAAGGGAAACACACAGCACACTTCTCATCCATGAAACACACTCTGCTTTAGAGCAAGAACCACGCTCTTGCTTTCTAGAGTCTCGAATATGGCGGGAAACGTGAGAGTCTCAGAACAAAAGAACTGTGTTTCCTACACACAAGGACCATATCTAGTTCAACTCTGCTTCTGAAACTGATATAAACCACAGGCCCTCTAACATCCAATGCGTTTCAGTTAAGAGCGAGAAACGTGTGAGCTTCGTGTACAATATAGCTTCGTTTGAGCTGAAAAGTGACTGCGTTTACCTGAAACGAAGTCTCGCTTGTAGGAATACACAGAGCCTGGCATTTCACTCCGTTTCTGAAGGGAAACACACAGCACACTTCTCATCCATGAAACACACTCTGCTTTAGAGCAAGAAGCACGCTCTTGCTTTCTAGAGTCTCGAATAAGGCGGGAAACGTGAGAGTGCTCAGAACAAAAGAACTGTGTTTCCTACACACACGGACCATATCTAGTTCAACTCTGCTTCTGAAACTGATACAAACCACAGGCCCTCTAACATCCAATGCGTTTCAGTTAAGAGCGAGAAACGTGTGAGCTTCGTGTACAATATAGCTTCGTTTGGGCTGAAAAGTGACTGCGTTTACCTGAAACGAAGTCTCGCTTGTAGGAAGACACAGAGCCTGGCATTTCACTCCGTTTCTGAAGGGAAACACACAGCACACTTCTCATCCATGAAACACACTCTGCTTTAGAGCAAGAAGCACGCTCTTGCTTTCTAGAGTCTCTAATAAGGCGGGAAACGTGAGAGTGCTCAGAACAAAAGAACTGTGTTTCCGACACACACGGACCATATCTAGTTCAACTCTGCTTCTGAAACTGATACAAACCACAGGCCCTCTAACATCCAATGCGTTTCAGTTAAGAGCGAGAAACGTGTGAGCTTCGTGTACAATATAGCTTCGTTTGAGCTGAAAAGTGACTGCGTTTACCTGAAACGAATTCTCGCTTGTAGGAAGACACAGAGCCTGGCATTTCACTCCGTTTCTGAAGAGAAACACACAGCACACTTCTTATCCATGAAACACACTCTGCTTTAGAGCAAGAAGCAAGCTCCTGCTTTCTAGAGTCTCGAATAAGGCGGGAAACGTGAGAGTGCTCAGAACAAAAGAACTGTGTTTCCTACACACACGGACCATATCTAGTTCAACTCTGCTTCTGAAACTGATACCAACCACAGGCCCTCTAACATCCAATGCGTTTCAGTTAAGAGCGAGAAACGTGTGAGCTTCGTGTACAATATAGCTTCGTTTGAGCTGAAAAGTGACTGTGTTTACCTGAAACGAACTCTCGCTTGTAGGAAGACACAGAGCCTGGCATTTCACTCCGTTTCTGAAGGGAAACACACAGCACACTTCTCATCCATGAAACACACTCTGCTTTAGAGCAAGAAGCACGCTCTTGCTTTCTAGAGTCTCGAATAAGGCGGGAAACGTGAGAGTGCTCAGAACAAAAGAACTGTGTTTCCTACACACACGGACCATATCTAGTTCAACTCTGCTTCTGAAACTGATACAAACCACAGGCCCTCTAACATCCAATGCGATTCAGTTAAGAGCGAGAAACGTGGGATCTTCGTGTACAATATAGCTTCCTTTGAGCTGAAAAGTGACTGCGTTTACCTGAAACGAAGTCTCGCTTGTAGGAAGACACAGAGACTGGCATTTAACTCCGTTTCTGAAGGGAAACACACAGCACACTTCTCATCCATGAAACACACTCTGCTTTAGAGCAAGAAGCACGCTCTTGCTTTCTAGAGTCTCTAATAAGGCGGGAAACGTGAGAGTGCTCAGAACAAAAGAACTGTGTTTCCTACACACACGGACCATATCTAGTTCAACTCTGCTTCTGAAACTGATACAAACCACAGGCCCTCTATCATCCAATGCGTTTCAGTTAAGAGCGAGAAACGTGTGAGCTTCGTGTACAATATAGCTTCGTTTGAGCTGAAAAGTGACTGCGTTTACCTGAAACGAAGTCTCGCTTGTGGGAAGACACAGAGCCTGGCATTTAACTCCGTTTCTGAAGGGAAACACACAGCACACTTCTCATCCATGAAACACACTCTGCTTTAGAGCGAGAAGCACGCTCTTGCTTTCAAGAGTCTCTGATAAGGCGGGAAACGTGAGAGTGCTCAGAACAAAAGAACTGTGTTTCCTACACACGGACCATATCTAGTTCAACTCTGCTTCTGAAACTGATACAAACCAAAGGACCTCTAACATCCAATGCGTTTCAGTTAAGAGCGAGAAACGTGTGAGCTTCGTGTACAATATAGCTTCGTTTGAGGTGAAAAGTGACTGCGTTTACCTGAAACGAAGTCTCGCTTGTAGGAAGACACAGAGCCTGGCATTTCACTCCGTTTCTGAAGGGAAACACACAGCACACTTCTCATCCATGAAACACACTCTGCTTTAGAGCAAGAAGCACGCTCTTGCTTTCTAGAGTCTCGAATAAGGCGGGAAACGTGAGAGTGCTCAGAACAAAAGAACTGTGTTTCCGACACACACGGACCATATCTAGTTCAACTCTGCTTCTGAAACTGATACAAACCACAGGCCCTCTAACATCCAATGCGTTTCAGTTAAGAGCGAGAAACGTGTGAGCTTCGTGTACAATATAGCTTCGTTTGAGCTGAAAAGTAACTGCGTTTACCTGAAACGAAGTCTCGCTTGTAGGAAGACACAGAGCCTGGCATTTCACTCCGTTTCTGAAGGGAAACACACAGCACACTTCTCATCCATGAAACACACTCTGCTTTAGAGCAAGAAGCACGCTCTTGCTTTCTAGAGTCTCGAATAAGGCGGGAAACGTGAGAGTGCTCAGAACAAAAGAACTGTGTTTCCTACACACACGGACCATATCTAGTTCAACTCTGCTTCTGAAACTGATATAAACCACAGGCCCTCTAACATCCAATGCGTTTCAGTTAAGAGCGAGAAACGTGTGAGCTTCGTGTAGAATATAGCTTCGTTTGAGCTGAAAAGTGACTGCGTTTACCTGAAACGAAGTCTCGCTTGTAGGAATACACAGAGCCTGGCATTTCACTCCGTTTCTGAAGGGAAACACACAGCACACTTCTCATCCATGAAACACACTCTGCTTTAGAGCAAGAAGCACGCTCTTGCTTTCTAGAGTCTCGAATAAGGCGGGAAACGTGAGAGTGCTCAGAACAAAAGAACTGTGTTTCCTACACACACGGACCATATCTAGTTCAACTCTGCTTCTGAAACTGATACAAACCACAGGCCCTCTAACATCCAATGCGTTTCAGTTAAGAGCGAGAAACGTGTGAGCTTCGTGTACAATATAGCTTCGTTTGGGCTGAAAAGTGACTGCGTTTACCTGAAACGAAGTCTCGCTTGTAGGAAGACACAGAGCCTGACATTTCACTCCGTTTCTGAAGAGAAACACACAGCACACTTCTCATCCATGAAACACACTCTGCTTTAGAGCAAGAAGCAAGCTCTTGCTTTCTAGAGTCTCGAATAAGGCGGGAAACGTGAGAGTGCTCAGAACAAAAGAACTGTGTTTCCTACACACACGGACCATATCTAGTTCAACTCTGCTTCTGAAACTGATACAAACCACAGGCCCTCTAACATCCAATGCGTTTCAGTTAAGAGCGAGAAACGTGTGAGCTTCGTGTACAATATAGCTTCGTTTGAGCTGAAATGTGACTGCGTTTACCTGAAACGAAGTCTCGCTTGTAGGAAGACACAGAGCCTGGCATTTCACTCCGTTTCTGAAGGGAAACACACAGCACACTTCTCATCCATGAAACACACTCTGCTTTAGAGCAAGAAGCACGCTCTTGCTTTCTAGAGTCTCGAATAAGGCGGGAAACGTGAGAGTGCTCAGAACAAAAGAACTGTGTTTCCTACACACACGGACCATATCTAGTTCAACTCTGCTTCTGAAACTGATATAAACCACAGGCCCTCTAACATCCAATGCGTTTCAGTTAAGAGCGAGAAACGTGTGAGCTTCGTGTACAATATAGCTTCATTTGAGCTGAAAAGTGACTGCATTTACCTGAAACGAAGTCTCGCTTGTAGGAAGACACAGAGCCTGGCATTTTACTCCGTTTCTGAAGGGAAACACACAGCACACTTCTCATCCATGAAACCCACTGTGCTTTAGAGCAAGAAGCACGCTCTTGCTTTCTAGAGTCTCTAATAAGGCGGGAAACGTGAGAGTGCTCAGAACAAAAGAACTGTGTTTCCTACACACACGGACCATATCTAGTTCAACTCTGCTTCTGAAACTGATACAAACCACAGGCCCTCTAACATCCAATGCGTTTCAGTTAAGAGCGAGAAACGTGTGAGCTTCGTGTACAATATAGCTTCGTTTGAGCTGAAAAGTGACTGCGTTTACCTGAAACGAAGTCTCGCTTGTAGGAAGACACAGAGCCTGGCATTTCACTCCGTTTCTGAAGGGAAACACACAGCACACTTCTCATCCATGAAACACACTCTGCTTTAGAGCAAGAAGCACGCTCTTTCTTTCTAGAGTCTCTAATAAGGCGGGAAACGTGAGAGTGCTCAGAACAAAAGAACTGTGTTTCCGACACACACGGACCATATCTAGTTCAACTCTGCTTCTGAAACTGATACAAACCACAGGCCCTCTAACATCCAATGCGTTTCAGTTAAGAGCGAGAAACGTGTGAGCTTCGTGTACAATATAGCTTCGTTTGAGCTGAAAAGTGACTGCGTTTACCTGAAACGAAGTCTCGCTTGTAGGAAGACACAGAGCCTGGCATTTCACTCCGTTTCTGAAGAGAAACACACAGCACACTTCTTATCCATGAAACACACTCTGCTTTAGAGCAAGAAGCAAGCTCCTGCTTTCTAGAGTCTCGAATAAGGCGGGAAACGTGAGAGTGCTCAGAACAAAAGAACTGTGTTTCCTACACACACGGACCATATCTAGTTCAACTCTGCTTCTGAAACTGATACCAACCACAGGCCCTCTAACATCCAATGCGTTTCAGTTAAGAGCGAGAAACGTGTGAGCTTCGTGTACAATATAGCTTCGTTTGAGCTGAAAAGTGACTGCGTTTACCTGAAACGAACTCTCGCTTGTAGGAAGACACAGAGCCTGGCATTTCACTCCGTTTCTGAAGGGAAACACACAGCACACTTCTCATCCATGAAACACACTCTGCTTTAGAGCAAGAAGCACGCTCTTGCTTTCTAGAGTCTCGAATAAGGCGGGAAACGTGAGAGTGCTCAGAACAAAAGAACTGTGTTTCCTACACACACGGACCACATCTAGTTCAACTCTGCTTCTGAAACTGATACAAACCACAGGCCCTCTAACATCCAATGCGATTCAGTTAAGAGCGAGAAACGTGGGATCTTCGTGTACAATATAGCTTCCTTTGAGCTGAAAAGTGACTGCGTTTACCTGAAACGAAGTCTCGCTTGTAGGAAGACACAGAGACTGGCATTTAACTCCGTTTCTGAAGGGAAACACACAGCACACTTCTCATCCATGAAACACACTCTGCTTTAGAGCAAGAAGCACGCTCTTGCTTTCTAGAGTCTCTAATAAGGCGGGAAACGTGAGAGTGCTCAGAACAAAAGAACTGTGTTTCCTACACACACGGACCATATCTAGTTCAACTCTGCTTCTGAAACTGATACAAACCACAGGCCCTCTATCATCCAATGCGTTTCAGTTAAGAGCGAGAAACGTGTGAGCTTCGTGTACAATATAGCTTCGTTTGATGTGAAAAGTGACTGCGTTTACCTGAAACGAAGTCTCGCTTGTAGGAAGACACAGAGCCTGGCATTTCACTCCGTTTCTGAAGGGAAACACACAGCACACTTCTCATCCATGAAACACACTCTGCTTTAGAGCAAGAAGCACGCTCTTGCTTTCTAGAGTCTCTAATAAGGCGGGAAATGTGAGAGTGCTCAGAACAAAAGAACTGTGTTTCCGACACACACGGACCATATCTAGTTCAACTCTGCTTCTGAAACTGATACAAACCACAGGCCCTCTAACATCCAATGCGTTTCAGTTAAGAGCGAGAAACGTGTGAGCTTCGTGTACAATATAGCTTCGTTTGAGCTGAAAAGTAACTGCGTTTACCTGAAACGAAGTCTCGCTTGTAGGAAGACACAGAGCCTGGCATTTCACTCCGTTTCTGAAGGGAAACACACAGCACACTTCTCATCCATGAAACACACTCTGCTTTAGAGCAAGAAGCACGCTCTTGCTTTCTAGAGTCTCGAATAAGGCGGGAAACGTGAGAGTGCTCAGAACAAAAGAACTGTGTTTCCTACACACACGGACCATATCTAGTTCAACTCTGCTTCTGAAACTGATATAAACCACAGGCCCTCTAACATCCAATGCGTTTCAGTTAAGAGCGAGAAACGTGTGAGCTTCGTGTAGAATATAGCTTCGTTTGAGCTGAAAAGTGACTGCGTTTACCTGAAACGAAGTCTCGCTTGTAGGAATACACAGAGCCTGGCATTTCACTCCGTTTCTGAAGGGAAACACACAGCACACTTCTCATCCATGAAACACACTCTGCTTTAGAGCAAGAAGCACGCTCTTGCTTTCTAGAGTCTCGAATAAGGCGGGAAACGTGAGAGTGCTCAGAACAAAAGAACTGTGTTTTCTACACACACGGACCATATCTAGTTCAACTCTGCTTCTGAAACTGATACAAACCACAGGCCCTCTAACATCCAATGCGTTTCAGTTAAGAGCGAGAAACGTGTGAGCTTCGTGTACAATATAGCTTCGTTTGGGCTGAAAAGTGACTGCGTTTACCTGAAACGAAGTCTCGCTTGTAGGAAGACACAGAGCCTGGCATTTCACTCCGTTTCTGAAGAGAAACACACAGCACACTTCTCATCCATGAAACACACTCTGCTTTAGAGCAAGAAGCAAGCTCTTGCTTTCTAGAGTCTCTAATAAGGCGGGAAACGTGAGAGTGCTCAGAACAAAAGAACTGTGTTTCCGACACACACGGACCATATCTAGTTCAACTCTGCTTCTGAAACTGATACAAACCACAGGCCCTCTAACATCCAATGCGTTTCAGTTAAGAGCAAGAAACGTGTGAGCTTCGTGTACAATATAGCTTCGTTTGAGCTGAAAAGTAACTGCGTTTACCTGAAACGAAGTCTCGCTTGTAGGAAGACACAGAGCCTGGCATTTCACTCCGTTTCTGAAGGGTAACACACAGCACACTTCTCATCCATGAAACACACTCTGCTTCAGAGCAAGAAGCACGCTCTTGCTTTCTAGAGTCTCGAATAAGGCGGGAAACGTGAGAGTGCTCAGAACAAAAGAACTGTGTTTCCGACACACACGGACCATATCTAGTTCAACTCTGCTTCTGAAACTGATACAAACCACAGCCCCTCTAACATCCAATGCGTTTCAGTTAAGAGCGAGAAACGTGTGAGCTTCGTGTACAATATAGCTTCCTTTGAGCTGAAAAGTGATTGCGTTTACCTGAAACGAAGTCTCGCTTGTGGGAAGACACAGAGCCTGGCATTTAACTCCGTTTCAGAAGGGAAACACACAGCACACTTCTCATCCATGAAACACACTCTGCTTTAGAGCGAGAAGCACGCCCTTGCTTTCTAGAGTCTCGAATAAGGCGGGAAATGTGAGAGTGCTAAGAACAAAAGAACTGTGTTTCCTACACACACGGACCATATCTAGTTCAACTCTGCTTCTGAAACTGATACAAACCACAGGCCCTCTAACATCCAATGCGTTTCCGTTAAGAGCGAGAAACGTGTGAGTTTCGTGTACAATATAGCTTCGTTTGAGCTGAAAAGTGACTGCGTTTACCTGAAACGAAGTCTCGCTTGTAGGAAGACACAGAGCCTGGCATTTAACTCCAATTCTGAAGGGAAACACACAGCACACTTCTCATCCATGAAACACACTCTGCTTTAGAGCAAGAAGCACGCTCTTGCTTTCTAGAGTCTCTAATAAGGCGGGAAACGTGAGAGTGTTCAGTACAAAAGAACTGTGTTTCCTACACACACGGACCATATCTAGTTCAACTCTGCTTCTGAAACTGATACAAACCACAGGCCCTCTAACATCCAATTCGTTTCAGTTAAGAGCGAGAAACGTGTGAGCTTCGTATACAGTATAGCTTCGTTTGAGCTGAAAAGTGACTGCGTTTACCTGAAACGAAGTCTCGCTTGTAGGAAGACACAGAGCCTGGCATTTAACTCCGTTTCTGAAGGGAAACACACAGCACACTTCTCATCCATGAAACACACTCTGCTTTAGAGCAAGAAGCACGCTCTTGCTTTCTAGAGTCTCTAATAAGGCGGGAAACGTGAGAGTGCTCAGAACAAAAGAACTGTGTTTCCGACACACACGGACCATATCTAGTTCAACTCTGCTTCTGAAACTGATACAAACCACAGGCCCTCTAACATCCAATGCGTTTCAGTTAAGAGCGAGAAACGTGTGAGCTTCGTGTACAATATAGCTTCGTTTGAGCTGAAAAGTGACTGCGTTTACCTGAAACGCAGTCTCGCTTGTGGGAAGACACAGAGCCTGGCATTTAACTCCGTTTCTGAAGGGAAACACACAGCACACTTCTCATCCATGAAACACACTCTGCTTTAGAGCGGGAAGCACGCTCTTGCTTTCAAGAGTCTCTGATAAGGCGGGAAACGTGAGAGTGCTCAGAACAAAAGAACTGTGTTTCCTACACACACGGACCATATCTAGTTCAACTCTGCTTCTGAAACTGATACAAACCACAGGCCCTCTAACATCCAATGCGTTTCAGTTAAGAGCGAGAAACGTGTGAGCTTCGTGTACAATATAGCTTCGTTTGAGCTGAAAAGTAACTGCGTTTACCTGAAACGAAGTCTCGCTTGTAGGAAGACACAGAGCCTGGCATTTCACTCCGTTTCTGAAGGGAAACACACAGCACACTTCTCATCCATGAAACACACTCTGCTTTAGAGCAAGAAGCACGCTCTTGCTTTCTAGAGTCTCGAATAAGGCGGGAAACGTGAGAGTGCTCAGAACAAAAGAACTGTGTTTCCTACACACACGGACCATATCTAGTTCAACTCTGCTTCTGAAACTGATATAAACCACAGGCCCTCTAACATCCAATGCGTTTCAGTTAAGAGCGAGAAACGTGTGAGCTTCGTGTAGAATATAGCTTCGTTTGAGCTGAAAAGTGACTGCGTTTACCTGAAACGAAGTCTCGCTTGTAGGAAGACACAGAGCCTGGCATTTCACTCCGTTTCTGAAGGGAAACACACAGCACACTTCTCATCCATGAAACACACTCTGCTTTAGAGCAAGAAGCACGCTCTTGCTTTCTAGAGTCTCTAATAAGGCGGGAAACGTGAGAGTGCTCAGAACAAAAGAACTGTGTTTCCTACACACACGGACCATATCTAGTTCAACTCTGCTTCTGAAACTGATACAAACCACAGGCCCTCTAACATCCAATGCGTTTCAGTTAAGAGCGAGAAACGTGTGAGCTTCGTGTACAATATAGCTTCGTTTGAGCTGAAAAGTGACTGCGTTTACCTGAAACGCAGTCTCGCTTGTGGGAAGACACAGAGCCTGGCATTTCACTCCGTTTCTGAAGGGAAACACACAGCACACTTCTCATCCATGAAACACACTCTGCTTTAGAGCGGGAAGCACGCTCTTGCTTTCAAGAGTCTCTGATAAGGCGGGAAACGTGAGAGTGCTCAGAACAAAAGAACTGTGTTTCCTACACACACGGACCATATCTAGTTCAACTCTGCTTCTGAAACTGATACAAACCACAGGCCCTCTAACATCCAATGCGTTTCAGTTAAGAGCGAGAAACGTGTGAGCTTCGTGTACAATATAGCTTCGTTTGAGCTGAAAAGTAACTGCGTTTACCTGAAACGAAGTCTCGCTTGTAGGAAGACACAGAGCCTGGCATTTCACTCCGTTTCTGAAGGGAAACACACAGCACACTTCTCATCCATGAAACACACTCTGCTTTAGAGCAAGAAGCACGCTCTTGCTTTCTAGAGTCTCGAATAAGGCGGGAAACGTGAGAGTGCTCAGAACAAAAGAACTGTGTTTCCTACACACACGGACCATATCTAGTTCAACTCTGCTTCTGAAACTGATATAAACCACAGGCCCTCTAACATCCAATGCGTTTCAGTTAAGAGCGAGAAACGTGTGAGCTTCGTGTAGAATATAGCTTCGTTTGAGCTGAAAAGTGACTGCGTTTACCTGAAACGAAGTCTCGCTTGTAGGAATACACAGAGCCTGGCATTTCACTCCGTTTCTGAAGGGAAACACACAGCACACTTCTCATCCATGAAACACACTCTGCTTTAGAGCAAGAAGCACGCTCTTGCTTTCTAGAGTCTCGAATAAGGCGGGAAACGTGAGAGTGCTCAGAACAAAAGAACTGTGTTTCCTACACACACGGACCATATCTAGTTCAACTCTGCTTCTGAAACTGATACAAACCACAGGCCCTCTAACATCCAATGCGTTTCAGTTAAGAGCGAGAAACGTGTGAGCTTCGTGTACAATATAGCTTCGTTTGGGCTGAAAAGTGACTGCGTTTACCTGAAACGAAGTCTCGCTTGTAGGAAGACACAGAGCCTGGCATTTCACTCCGTTTCTGAAGAGAAACACACAGCACACTTCTCATCCATGAAACACACTCTGCTTTAGAGCAAGAAGCAAGCTCTTGCTTTCTAGAGTCTCGAATAAGGCGGGAAACGTGAGAGTGCTCAGAACAAAAGAACTGTGTTTCCTACACACACGGACCATATCTAGTTCAACTCTGCTTCTGAAACTGATACAAACCACAGGCCCTCTAACATCCAATGCGTTTCAGTTAAGAGCGAGAAACGTGTGAGCTTCGTGTACAATATAGCTTCCTTTGAGCTGAAAAGTTACTGCGTTTACCTGAAACGAAGTCTCGCTTGTAGGAATACACAGAGCCTGGCATTTCACTCCGTTTCTGAAGGGAAACACACAGCACACTTCTCATCCATGAAACACACTCTGCTTTAGAGCAAGAAGCACGCTCTTGCTTTCTAGAGTCTCGAATAAGGCGGGAAACGTGAGAGTGCTCAGAACAAAAGAACTGTGTTTCCTACACACACGGACCATATCTAGTTCAACTCTGCTTCTGAAACTGATACAAACCACAGGCCCTCTAACATCCAATGCGTTTCAGTTAAGAGCGAGAAACGTGTGAGCTTCGTGTACAATATAGCTTCGTTTGGGCTGAAAAGTGACTGCGTTTACCTGAAACGAAGTCTCGCTTGTAGGAAGACACAGAGCCTGGCATTTCACTCCGTTTCTGAAGAGAAACACACAGCACACTTCTCATCCATGAAACACACTCTGCTTTAGAGCAAGAAGCAAGCTCTTGCTTTCTAGAGTCTCGAATAAGGCGGGAAACGTGAGAGTGCTCAGAACAAAAGAACTGTGTTTCCTACACACACGGACCATATCTAGTTCAACTCTGCTTCTGAAACTGATACAAACCACAGGCCCTCTAACATCCAATGCGTTTCAGTTAAGAGCGAGAAACGTGTGAGCTTCGTGTACAATATAGCTTCGTTTGAGCTGAAAAGTGACTGCGTTTACCTGAAACGAAGTCTCGCTTGTAGGAATACACAGAGCCTGGCATTTCACTCCGTTTCTGAAGGGAAACACACAGCACACTTCTCATCCATGAAACACACTCTGCTTTAGAGCAAGAAGCACGCTCTTGCTTTCTAGAGTCTCGAATAAGGCGGGAAACGTGAGAGTGCTCAGAACAAAAGAACTGTGTTTCCTACACACACGGACCATATCTAGTTCAACTCTGCTTCTGAAACTGATACAAACCACAGGCCCTCTAACATCCAATGCGTTTCAGTTAAGAGCGAGAAACGTGTGAGCTTCGTGTACAATATAGCTTCGTTTGGGCTGAAAAGTGACTGCGTTTACCTGAAACGAAGTCTCGCTTGTAGGAAGACACAGAGCCTGGCATTTCACTCCGTTTCTGAAGAGAAACACACAGCACACTTCTCATCCATGAAACACACTCTGCTTTAGAGCAAGAAGCAAGCTCTTGCTTTCTAGAGTCTCGAATAAGGCGGGAAACGTGAGAGTGCTCAGAACAAAAGAACTGTGTTTCCTACACACACGGACCATATCTAGTTCAACTCTGCTTCTGAAACTGATACAAACCACAGGCCCTCTAACATCCAATGCGTTTCAGTTAAGAGCGAGAAACGTGTGAGCTTCGTGTACAATATAGCTTCGTTTGAGCTGAAAAGTGACTGCGTTTACCTGAAACGAAGTCTCGCTTGTAGGAAGACACAGAGCCTGGCATTTCACTCCGTTTCTGAAGGGAAACACACAGCACACTTCTCATCCATGAAACACACTCTGCTTTAGAGCAAGAAGCACGCTCTTGCTTTCTAGAGTCTCTAATAAGGCGGGAAATGTGAGAGTGCTCAGAACAAAAGAACTGTGTTTCCGACACACACGGACCATATCTAGTTCAACTCTGCTTCTGAAACTGATACAAACCACAGGCCCTCTAACATCCAATGCGTTTCAGTTAAGAGCGAGAAACGTGTGAGCTTCGTGTACAATATAG
The DNA here is from genome assembly GCA_949786405.1 of Onychomys arenicola. Taxonomy (NCBI): domain Eukaryota; kingdom Metazoa; phylum Chordata; class Mammalia; order Rodentia; family Cricetidae; genus Onychomys; species Onychomys arenicola. The sequence continues at coordinate 11,995 of CATKUM010000231.1, read as the reverse complement.
CTTCGTTTGAGCTGAAAAGTAACTGCGTTTACCTGAAACGAAGTCTCGCTTGTAGGAAGACACAGAGCCTGGCATTTCACTCCGTTTCTGAAGGGAAACACACAGCACACTTCTCATCCATGAAACACACTCTGCTTTAGAGCAAGAAGCACGCTCTTGCTTTCTAGAGTCTCGAATAAGGCGGGAAACGTGAGAGTGCTCAGAACAAAAGAACTGTGTTTCCTACACACACGGACCATATCTAGTTCAACTCTGCTTCTGAAACTGATATAAACCACAGGCCCTCTAACATCCAATGCGTTTCAGTTAAGAGCGAGAAACGTGTGAGCTTCCTGTAGAATATAGCTTCGTTTGAGCTGAAAAGTGACTGCGTTTACCTGAAACGAAGTCTCGCTTGTAGGAATACACAGAGCCTGGCATTTCACTCCGTTTCTGAAGGGAAACACACAGCACACTTCTCATCCATGAAACACACTCTGCTTTAGAGCAAGAAGCACGCTCTTGCTTTCTAGAGTCTCGAATAAGGCGGGAAACGTGAGAGTGCTCAGAACAAAAGAACTGTGTTTTCTACACACACGGACCATATCTAGTTCAACTCTGCTTCTGAAACTGATACAAACCACAGGCCCTCTAACATCCAATGCGTTTCAGTTAAGAGCGAGAAACGTGTGAGCTTCGTGTACAATATAGCTTCGTTTGGGCTGAAAAGTGACTGCGTTTACCTGAAACGAAGTCTCGCTTGTAGGAAGACACAGAGCCTGGCATTTCACTCCGTTTCTGAAGAGAAACACACAGCACACTTCTCATCCATGAAACACACTCTGCTTTAGAGCAAGAAGCAAGCTCTTGCTTTCTAGAGTCTCTAATAAGGCGGGAAACGTGAGAGTGCTCAGAACAAAAGAACTGTGTTTCCGACACACACGGACCATATCTAGTTCAACTCTGCTTCTGAAACTGATACAAACCACAGGCCCTCTAACATCCAATGCGTTTCAGTTAAGAGCAAGAAACGTGTGAGCTTCGTGTACAATATAGCTTCGTTTGAGCTGAAAAGTAACTGCGTTTACCTGAAACGAAGTCTCGCTTGTAGGAAGACACAGAGCCTGGCATTTCACTCCGTTTCTGAAGGGTAACACACAGCACACTTCTCATCCATGAAACACACTCTGCTTCAGAGCAAGAAGCACGCTCTTGCTTTCTAGAGTCTCGAATAAGGCGGGAAACGTGAGAGTGCTCAGAACAAAAGAACTGTGTTTCCGACACACACGGACCATATCTAGTTCAACTCTGCTTCTGAAACTGATACAAACCACAGGCCCTCTAACATCCAATGCGTTTCAGTTAAGAGCGAGAAACGTGTGAGCTTCGTGTACAATATAGCTTCCTTTGAGCTGAAAAGTGATTGCGTTTACCTGAAACGAAGTCTCGCTTGTGGGAAGACACAGAGCCTGGCATTTAACTCCGTTTCAGAAGGGAAACACACAGCACACTTCTCATCCATGAAACACACTCTGCTTTAGAGCGAGAAGCACGCCCTTGCTTTCTAGAGTCTCGAATAAGGCGGGAAATGTGAGAGTGCTAAGAACAAAAGAACTGTGTTTCCTACACACACGGACCATATCTAGTTCAACTCTGCTTCTGAAACTGATACAAACCACAGGCCCTCTAACATCCAATGCGTTTCCGTTAAGAGCGAGAAACGTGTGAGTTTCGTGTACAATATAGCTTCGTTTGAGCTGAAAAGTGACTGCGTTTACCTGAAACGAAGTCTCGCTTGTAGGAAGACACAGAGCCTGGCATTTAACTCCGTTTCTGAAGGGAAACACACAGCACACTTCTCATCCATGAAACACACTCTGCTTTAGAGCAAGAAGCACGCTCTTGCTTTCTAGAGTCTCTAATAAGGCGGGAAACGTGAGAGTGTTCAGTACAAAAGAACTGTGTTTCCTACACACACGGACCATATCTAGTTCAACTCTGCTTCTGAAACTGATACAAACCACAGGCCCTCTAACATCCAATTCGTTTCAGTTAAGAGCGAGAAACGTGTGAGCTTCGTATACAGTATAGCTTCGTTTGAGCTGAAAAGTGACTGCGTTTACCTGAAACGAAGTCTCGCTTGTAGGAAGACACAGAGCCTGGCATTTAACTCCGTTTCTGAAGGGAAACACACAGCACACTTCTCATCCATGAAACACACTCTGCTTTAGAGCAAGAAGCACGCTCTTGCTTTCTAGAGTCTCTAATAAGGCGGGAAACGTGAGAGTGTTCAGTACAAAAGAACTGTGTTTCCTACACACACGGACCATATCTAGTTCAACTCTGCTTCTGAAACTGATACAAACCACAGGCCCTCTAACATCCAATTCGTTTCAGTTAAGAGCGAGAAACGTGTGAGCTTCGTATACAGTATAGCTTCGTTTGAGCTGAAAAGTGACTGCGTTTACCTGAAACGAAGTCTCGCTTGTAGGAAGACACAGAGCCTGGCATTTAACTCCGTTTCTGAAGGGAAACACACAGCACACTTCTCATCCATGAAACACACTCTGCTTTAGAGCAAGAAGCACGCTCTTGCTTTCTAGAGTCTCTAATAAGGCGGGAAACGTGAGAGTGCTCAGAACAAAAGAACTGTGTTTCCGACACACACGGACCATATCTAGTTCAACTCTGCTTCTGAAACTGATACAAACCACAGGCCCTCTAACATCCAATGCGTTTCAGTTAAGAGCGAGAAACGTGTGAGCTTCGTGTACAATATAGCTTCGTTTGAGCTGAAAAGTGACTGCGTTTACCTGAAACGCAGTCTCGCTTGTGGGAAGACACAGAGCCTGGCATTTAACTCCGTTTCTGAAGGGAAACACACAGCACACTTCTCATCCATGAAACACACTCTGCTTTAGAGCGGGAAGCACGCTCTTGCTTTCAAGAGTCTCTGATAAGGCGGGAAACGTGAGAGTGCTCAGAACAAAAGAACTGTGTTTCCTACACACACGGACCATATCTAGTTCAACTCTGCTTCTGAAACTGATACAAACCACAGGCCCTCTAACATCCAATGCGTTTCAGTTAAGAGCGAGAAACGTGTGAGCTTCGTGTACAATATAGCTTCGTTTGAGCTGAAAAGTAACTGCGTTTACCTGAAACGAAGTCTCGCTTGTAGGAAGACACAGAGCCTGGCATTTCACTCCGTTTCTGAAGGGAAACACACAGCACACTTCTCATCCATGAAACACACTCTGCTTTAGAGCAAGAAGCACGCTCTTGCTTTCTAGAGTCTCGAATAAGGCGGGAAACGTGAGAGTGCTCAGAACAAAAGAACTGTGTTTCCTACACACACGGACCATATCTAGTTCAACTCTGCTTCTGAAACTGATATAAACCACAGGCCCTCTAACATCCAATGCGTTTCAGTTAAGAGCGAGAAACGTGTGAGCTTCGTGTAGAATATAGCTTCGTTTGAGCTGAAAAGTGACTGCGTTTACCTGAAACGAAGTCTCGCTTGTAGGAAGACACAGAGCCTGGCATTTCACTCCGTTTCTGAAGGGAAACACATAGCACACTTCTCATCCATGAAACACACTCTGCTTTAGAGCAAGAAGCACGCTCTTGCTTTCTAGAGTCTCTAATAAGGCGGGAAACGTGAGAGTGCTCAGAACAAAAGAACTGTGTTTCCTACACACACGGACCATATCTAGTTCAACTCTGCTTCTGAAACTGATACAAACCACAGGCCCTCTAACATCCAATGCGTTTCAGTTAAGAGCGAGAAACGTGTGAGCTTCGTGTACAATATAGCTTCGTTTGAGCTGAAAAGTGACTGCGTTTACCTGAAACGCAGTCTCGCTTGTGGGAAGACACAGAGCCTGGCATTTAACTCCGTTTCTGAAGGGAAACACACAGCACACTTCTCATACATGAAACACACTCTGCTTTAGAGCGGGAAGCACGCTCTTGCTTTCAAGAGTCTCTGATAAGGCGGGAAACGTGAGAGTGCTCAGAACAAAAGAACTGTGTTTCCTACACACACGGACCATATCTAGTTCAACTCTGCTTCTGAAACTGATACAAACCACAGGCCCTCTAACATCCAATGCGTTTCAGTTAAGAGCGAGAAACGTGTGAGCTTCGTGTACAATATAGCTTCGTTTGAGCTGAAAAGTAACTGCGTTTACCTGAAACGAAGTCTCGCTTGTAGGAAGACACAGAGCCTGGCATTTCACTCCGTTTCTGAAGGGAAACACACAGCACACTTCTCATCCATGAAACACACTCTGCTTTAGAGCAAGAAGCACGCTCTTGCTTTCTAGAGTCTCGAATAAGGCGGGAAACGTGAGAGTGCTCAGAACAAAAGAACTGTGTTTCCTACACACACGGACCATATCTAGTTCAACTCTGCTTCTGAAACTGATATAAACCACAGGCCCTCTAACATCCAATGCGTTTCAGTTAAGAGCGAGAAACGTGTGAGCTTCGTGTAGAATATAGCTTCGTTTGAGCTGAAAAGTGACTGCGTTTACCTGAAACGAAGTCTCGCTTGTAGGAATACACAGAGCCTGGCATTTCACTCCGTTTCTGAAGGGAAACACACAGCACACTTCTCATCCATGAAACACACTCTGCTTTAGAGCAAGAAGCACGCTCTTGCTTTCTAGAGTCTCGAATAAGGCGGGAAACGTGAGAGTGCTCAGAACAAAAGAACTGTGTTTCCTACACACACGGACCATATCTAGTTCAACTCTGCTTCTGAAACTGATACAAACCACAGGCCCTCTAACATCCAATGCGTTTCAGTTAAGAGCGAGAAACGTGTGAGCTTCGTGTACAATATAGCTTCGTTTGGGCTGAAAAGTGACTGCGTTTACCTGAAACGAAGTCTCGCTTGTAGGAAGACACAGAGCCTGGCATTTCACTCCGTTTCTGAAGAGAAACACACAGCACACTTCTCATCCATGAAACACACTCTGCTTTAGAGCAAGAAGCAAGCTCTTGCTTTCTAGAGTCTCGAATAAGGCGGGAAACGTGAGAGTGCTCAGAACAAAAGAACTGTGTTTCCTACACACACGGACCATATCTAGTTCAACTCTGCTTCTGAAACTGATACAAACCACAGGCCCTCTAACATCCAATGCGTTTCAGTTAAGAGCGAGAAACGTGTGAGCTTCGTGTACAATATAGCTTCCTTTGAGCTGAAAAGTTACTGCGTTTACCTGAAACGAAGTCTCGCTTGTAGGAATACACAGAGCCTGGCATTTCACTCCGTTTCTGAAGGGAAACACACAGCACACTTCTCATCCATGAAACACACTCTGCTTTAGAGCAAGAAGCACGCTCTTGCTTTCTAGAGTCTCGAATAAGGCGGGAAACGTGAGAGTGCTCAGAACAAAAGAACTGTGTTTCCTACACACACGGACCATATCTAGTTCAACTCTGCTTCTGAAACTGATACAAACCACAGGCCCTCTAACATCCAATGCGTTTCAGTTAAGAGCGAGAAACGTGTGAGCTTCGTGTACAATATAGCTTCGTTTGGGCTGAAAAGTGACTGCGTTTACCTGAAACGAAGTCTCGCTTGTAGGAAGACACAGAGCCTGGCATTTCACTCCGTTTCTGAAGAGAAACACACAGCACACTTCTCATCCATGAAACACACTCTGCTTTAGAGCAAGAAGCAAGCTCTTGCTTTCTAGAGTCTCGAATAAGGCGGGAAACGTGAGAGTGCTCAGAACAAAAGAACTGTGTTTCCTACACACACGGACCTTATCTAGTTCAACTCTGCTTCTGAAACTGATACAAACCACAGGCCCTCTAACATCCAATGCGTTTCAGTTAAGAGCGAGAAACGTGTGAGCTTCGTGTACAATATAGCTTCGTTTGAGCTGAAAAGTGACTGCGTTTACCTGAAACGAAGTCTCGCTTGTAGGAAGACACAGAGCCTGGCATTTCACTCCGTTTCTGAAGGGAAACACACAGCACACTTCTCATCCATGAAACACACTCTGCTTTAGAGCAAGAAGCACGCTCTTGCTTTCTAGAGTCTCGAATAAGGCGGGAAACGTGAGAGTGCTCAGAACAAAAGAACTGTGTTTCCTACACACACGGACCATATCTAGTTCAACTCTGCTTCTGAAACTGATATAAACCACAGGCCCTCTAACATCCAATGCGTTTCAGTTAAGAGCGAGAAACGTGTGAGCTTCGTGTACAATATAGCTTCATTTGAGCTGAAAAGTGACTGCATTTACCTGAAACGAAGTCTCGCTTGTAGGAAGACACAGAGCCTGGCATTTTACTCCGTTTCTGAAGGGAAACACACAGCACACTTCTCATCCATGAAACACACTGTGCTTTAGAGCAAGAAGCACGCTCTTGCTTTCTAGAGTCTCTAATAAGGCGGGAAACGTGAGAGTGCTCAGAACAAAAGAACTGTGTTTCCTACACACACGGACCATATCTAGTTCAACTCTGCTTCTGAAACTGATACAAACCAAAGGACCTCTAACATCCAATGCGTTTCAGTTAAGAGCGAGAAACGTGTGAGCTTCGTGTACAATATAGCTTCGTTTGAGCTGAAAAGTGACTGCGTTTACCTGAAACGAAGTCTCGCTTGTAGGAAGACACAGAGCCTGGCATTTCACTCCGTTTCTGAAGGGAAACACACAGCACACTTCTCATCCATGAAACACACTCTGCTTTAGAGCAAGAAGCACGCTCTTGCTTTCTAGAGTCTCTAATAAGGCGGGAAACGTGAGAGTGCTCAGAACAAAAGAACTGTGTTTCCGACACACACGGACCATATCTAGTTCAACTCTGCTTCTGAAACTGATACAAACCACAGGCCCTCTAACATCCAATGCGTTTCAGTTAAGAGCAAGAAACGTGTGAGCTTCGTGTACAATATAGATTCCTTTGAGCTGAAAAGTGATTGCGTTTACCTGAAACGAAGTCTCGCTTGTGGGAAGACACAGAGCCTGGCATTTAACTCCGTTTCAGAAGGGAAACACACAGCACACTTCTCATCCATGAAACACACTCTGCTTTAGAGCGAGAAGCACGCCCTTGCTTTCTAGAGTCTCGAATAAGGCGGGAAATGTGAGAGTGCTAAGAACAAAAGAACTGTGTTTCCTACACACACGGACCATATCTAGTTCAACTCTGCTTCTGAAACTGATACAAACCACAGGCCCTCTAACATCCAATGCGTTTCCGTTAAGAGCGAGAAACGTGTGAGTTTCGTGTACAATATAGCTTCGTTTGAGCTGAAAAGTGACTGCGTTTACCTGAAACGAAGTCTCGCTTGTAGGAAGACACAGAGCCTGGCATTTAACTCCGTTTCTGAAGGGAAACACACAGCACACTTCTCATCCATGAAACACACTCTGCTTTAGAGCAAGAAGCACGCTCTTGCTTTCTAGAGTCTCTAATAAGGCGGGAAACGTGAGAGTGTTCAGTACAAAAGAACTGTGTTTCCTACACACACGGACCATATCTAGTTCAACTCTGCTTCTGAAACTGATACAAACCACAGGCCCTCTAACATCCAATTCGTTTCAGGTAAGAGCGAGAAACGTGTGAGCTTCGTATACAGTATAGCTTCGTTTGAGCTGAAAAGTGACTGCGTTTACCTGAAACGAAGTCTCGCTTGTAGGAAGACACAGAGCCTGGTATTTAACTCCGTTTCTGAAGGGAAACACACAGCACACTTCTCATCCATGAAACACACTCTGCTTTAGAGCAAGAAGCACGCTCTTGCTTTCTAGAGTCTCTAATAAGGCGGGAAACGTGAGAGTGCTCAGAACAAAAGAACTGTGTTTCCTACACACACGGACCATATCTAGTTCAACTCTGCTTCTGAAACTGATACAAACCACAGGCCCTCTAACATCCAATGCGTTTCAGTTAAGAGCGAGAAACGTGTGAGCTTCGTGTACAATATAGCTTCGTTTGAGCTGAAAAGTGACTGCGTTTACCTGAAACGCAGTCTCGCTTGTGGGAAGACACAGAGCCTGGCATTTAACTCCGTTTCTGAAGGGAAACACACAGCACACTTCTCATCCATGAAACACACTCTGCTTTAGAGCGGGAAGCACGCTCTTGCTTTCAAGAGTCTCTGATAAGGCGGGAAACGTGAGAGTGCTCAGAACAAAAGAACTGTGTTTCCTACACACACGGACCATATCTAGTTCAACTCTGCTTCTGAAACTGATACACCCACAGGCCCTCTAACATCCAATGCGTTTCAGTTAAGAGCGAGAAACGTGTGAGCTTCGTGTACAATATAGCTTCGTTTGAGCTGAAAAGTGACTGCGTTTACCTGAAATGAAGTCTCGCTTGTAGGAAGACACAGAGCCTGGCATTTCACTCTGTTTCTGAAGGGAAACACACAGCACACTTCTCATCCATGAAACACACTCTGCTTCAGAGCAAGAAGCACGCTCTTGCTTTCTAGAGCCTCGAATAAGGCGGGAAACGTGAGAGTGCTCAGAACAAAAGAACTGTGTTTCCGACACACACGGACCATATCTAGTTCAACTCTGCTTCTGAAACTGATACAAACCACAGGCCCTCTAACATCCAATGCGTTTCAGTTAAGAGCGAGAAACGTGTGAGCTTCATGTACAATATAGCTTCGTTTGAGCTGAAAAGTGACTGCGTTTACCTGAAACGAAGTCTCGCTTGTAGGAAGACACAGAGCCTGGCATTTCACTCCGTTTCTGAAGGGAAACACACAGCACACTTCTCATCCATGAAACACACTCTGCTTTAGAGCAAGAAGCACGCTCTTGCTTTCTAGAGTCTCGAATAAGTCGGGAAACGTGAGAGTGCTCAGAACAAAAGAACTGTGTTTCCTACACACACGGACCATATCTAGTTCAACTCTGCTTCTGAAACTGATACAAACCACATGCCCTCTAACATCAAATGCATTTCAGTTAAGAGCGAGAAACGTGTGAGCTTCTTGTACAATATAGCTTCGTTTGAGCTGAAAAGTGACTGCGTTTACCTGAAACGAAGTCTCGCTTGTGGGAAGACACAGAGCCTGGCATTTAACTCCGTTTCAGAAGGGAAACACACAGCACACTTCTCATCCATGAAACACACTCTGCTTTAGACCGAGAAGCACGCTCTTGCTTTCTAGAGTCTCGAATAAGGCGGGAAATGTGAGAGTGCTCAGAACAAAAGAACTGTGTTTCCTACACACACGGACCATATCTAGTTCAACTCTGCTTCTGAAACTGATACAAACCACAGGCCCTCTAACATCCAATGCGTTTCAGTTAAGAGCGAGAAACGTGTGAGCTTCGTGTACAATATAGCTTCGTTTGAGCTGAAAAGTGACTGCGTTTACCTGAAACGAAGTCTCGCTTGTAGGAAGACACAGAGACTGGCATTTCACTCCGTTTCTGAAGGGAAACACACAGCACACTTCTCATCCATGAAACACACTCTGCTTTAGAGCAAGAAGCACGCTCTTGCTTTCTAGAGTCTCTAATAAGGCGGGAAACGTGAGAGTGCTCAGAACAAAAGAACTGTGTTTCCTACACACACGGACCATATCTAGTTCAACTCTGCTTCTGAAACTGATACAAACCACAGGCCCTCTAACATCCAATGCGTTTCAGTTAAGAGCGAGAAACGTGTGAGCTTCGTGTACAATATAGCTTCGTTTGAGCTGAAAAGTGACTGCGTTTACCTGAAACGAAGTCTCGCTTGTAGGAAGACACAGAGCCTGGCATTTAACTCCGTTTCTGAAGGGAAACACACAGCACACTTCTCATCCATGAAACACACTCTGCTTTAGAGCAAGAAGCACGCTCTTGCTTTCTAGAGTCTCTAATAAGGCGGGAAACGTGAGAGTGTTCAGAACAAAAGAACTGTGTTTCCTACACACACGGACCATATCTAGTTCAACTCTGCTTCTGAAATTGATACAAACCACAGGCCCTCTAACATCCAATGCGTTTCAGTTAAGAGCGAGAAACGTGTGAGCTTCGTGTACAATATAGCTTCGTTTGAGCTGAAAAGTGACTGCGTTTACCTGAAACGAAGTCTCGCTTGTAGGAAGACACAGAGCCTGGCATTTCACTCCGTTTCTGAAGAGAAACACACAGCACACTTCTCATCCATGAAACACACTCTGCTTTAGAGCAAGAAGCAAGCCCTTGCTTTCTAGAGTCTCGAATAAGGCGGGAAACGTGAGAGTGCTCAGAACAAAAGAACTGTGTTTCCTACACACACGGACCATATCTAGTTCAACTCTGCTTCTGAAACTGATACAAACCACAGGCCCTCTAACATCCAATGCGTTTCAGTTAAGAGCGAGAAACGTGTGAGCTTCGTGTACAATATAGCTTCGTTTGAGCTGAAAAGTGACTGCGTTTACATGAAACGAAGTCTCGCTTGTAGGAAGACACAGAGCCTGGCATTTCACCCCGTTTCTGAAGGGAAACACACAGCACACTTCTCATCCATGAAACACACTCTGCTTTAGAGCAAGAAGCACGCTCTTGCTTTCTAGAGTCTCGAATAAGGCGGGAAACGTGAGAGTGCTCAGAACAAAAGAACTGTGTTTCCTACACACACGGACCATATCTAGTTCAACTCTGCTTCTGAAACTGATATAAACCACAGGCCCTCTAACATCCAATGCGTTTCAGTTAAGAGCGAGAAACGTGGGAGCTTCGTGTACAATATAGCTTCGTTTGAGCTGAAAAGTGACTGCATTTACCTGAAACGAAGTCTCGCTTGTAGGAAGACAGAGAGCCTGGCATTTTACTCCGTTTCTGAAGGGAAACACACAGCACACTTCTCATCCATGAAACACACTCTGCTTTAGAGCAAGAAGCACGCTCTTGCTTTCTAGAGTCTCTAATAAGGCGGGAAACGTGAGAGTGCTCAGAACAAAAGAACTGTGTTTCCTACACACACGGACCATATCTAGTTCAACTCTGCTTCTGAAACTGATACAAACCACAGGCCCTCTAACATCCAATGCGTTTCAGTTAAGAGCGAGAAACGTGTGAGCTTCGTGTACAATATAGCTTCGTTTGAGCTGAAAAGTGACTGCGTTTACCTGAAACGAAGTCTCGCTTGTGGGAAGACAAAGAGCCTGGCATTTAACTCCGTTTCTGAAGGGAAACACACAGCACACTTCTCATCCATGAAACACACTCTGCTTTAGAGCGAGAAGCACGCTCTTGCTTTCAAGAGTCTCTGATAAGGCGGGAAACGTGAGAGTGCTCAGAACAAAAGAACTGTGTTTCCTACACACACGGACCATATCTAGTTCAACTCTGCTTCTGAAACTGATACAAACCAAAGGACCTCTAACATCCAATGCGTTTCAGTTAAGAGCGAGAAACGTGTGAGCTTCGTGTACAATATAGCTTCGTTTGAGCTGAAAAGTGACTGCGTTTACCTGAAACGAAGTCTCGCTTGTAGGAAGACACAGAGCCTGGCATTTCACTCCGTTTCTGAAGGGAAACACACAGCACACTTCTCATCCATGAAACACACTCTGCTTCAGAGCAAGAAGCACGCTCTTGCTTTCTAGAGTCTCGAATAAGGCGGGAAACGTGAGAGTGCTCAGAACAAAAGAACTGTGTTTCCGACACACACGGACCATATCTAGTTCAACTCTGCTTCTGAAACTGATACAAACCACAGGCCCTCTAACATCCAATGCGTTTCAGTTAAGAGCGAGAAACGTGTGAGCTTCGTGTACAATATAGCTTCGTTTGAGCTGAAAAGTAACTGCGTTTACCTGAAACGAAGTCTCGCTTGTAGGAAGACACAGAGCCTGGCATTTCACTCCGTTTCTACAGGGAAACACACAGCACACTTCTCATCCATGAAACACACTCTGCTTTAGAGCAAGAAGCACGCTCTTGCTTTCTAGAGTCTCGAATAAGTCGGGAAACGTGAGAGTGCTCAGAACAAAAGAACTGTGTTTCCTACACACACGGACCATATCTAGTTCAACTCTGCTTCTGAAACT
>CATKUM010000230.1:60985-90342 GCA_949786405.1 Onychomys arenicola | reverse complement strand
CAGCAGCAGAAGTATCTGCAGCAGCAGCAGAAATATCTGTCGCTGCAGCAGAAATATCTGCAACAGCACCAGCATGTGTAGTAGCAGCAGCATCTGCAGGGGATACAGGCGCAGCTGCCGTTGCGTTTGAGAGATGCAAATGGACGTGGGTGTGCACAAGCTCTGTCGTTTCGCTTTCTGTTTCTCGTGCTGACGAAGGCTGGTCAACGAAGGCGTTCGTTCGCATTTCTGCTATTGGTGCTGTTTGTTGGAATCTCTCTCTTGCTTGCGCAGGTGTGTCTTCTGCTGCTCTCCAGTCGACTTGCTGCTGCTGCTGCTGATTCTGCAAATGAGTCTCCTTCTTCCCGTCATCCTGCTGCGGCTCGTCTCTGTCTTCCTGTTCATCCTTCTTCTCTTCTTCAACAACATCTCTACGTTGGAAAACTTCTAAAACCACCGCATCCTGCTGCCTCGCATGCATGTCACTCTCCTCTTTATCTTCCTCTTGTTCCTGCTGCTGCTGCTGTTGCTGCTGTTGCTGTTGCTGTTGCTGTTGCTGCTGTCTTTGGGGGTGCGTCTCCTCGGCAGCTGCTGCCTGCGGGGTCGGAGTGCGTATGTCCAGAGGTTCGTCAAGGAGAGAGAAGGAGACGGGAGGCAGCAGAGGACGGCCACAGACTTTCTTTTGCAAAGCGACTATAAAGGAAACCACTTCCTTCCAGCTGCGATAATGATTGATGATGAAGCGGCGAGAGTGTCTGAGAAGGTATGGGTCGAATGGAAAGAAGGCGTCGAGAGGGTCGAAGAGCCAGAGAACATCATTCACACGTTCAATGCTGTGGTTGCTGCTTATCATCTTCTCTTCGTCTTCTCTCTTCTTCCTTCTTTCTTCTTCCTCTTCTTCCATAGCAGCCCCTATCATCATCTCACCGCTGCTGCTGCTGCTGTTGCTGTTGCTGTTGCTGTTGCTGTCTTCACTTCGGACGGCTGCTGCTGCTTCTTCTTCTTCTAGTTTTGCTGCCTTATCACTCTTTCCTTCGTTCTGCTCTCGATGCTGCTGCTGCTGTTGCGGCTGAAGGCTGCTCTCTCTTCTCCGAAGCACCTCCTGGAAGAGAGGTTCTAGTTGACAGAAGCACCCCACACGTCTGCATGCAGCGATGAATTCCTTCGCTATGCTGCGCTTGATATGCATCAAAGGCTGCAAAGGACATGTCAACACTGCAGCCAGGGATGTTTCCCGCTCCAGCAAAAATCCTATCGCCCAACTCTTCTCCTTCCTTACAATGCTGCTGCTGCTGCTCCTTCTCCTCCTCCTCGTGTCGTTGTTGCTGCTGCTGCTGCATGCGAGAGCATCGAAGTGATAGCAGAGGATATAGCAGCAGCACTGACAGACAGTGAAAAACAGCGCCAGCGGAGACCCCGGGTTGCCTGAAGCAGCAGCACATTCAACAACCATTTCATTGTCATTCCCAGCCGTCATGAAAACCTTCTTAGACTTTATAAAATACACATCTATCTTCACTTCTATCTCTTCACATCTATTTGTATATGTGTATCTATCTATATACATATATATATTTATACACCTCACATATCTCAGCATATATATATCTATCTATCTCTCTCTCTCTCTCTCTCTCTCTCTATATATATATATATATATATATATATATATATATGCACTTTTGAGACCTCTGAACGTCTGTGTAGATATATACGTGCTTATAGAATCGACATCTCTCTCTCTCTATATATATATATCAAATATATCTGTTTGTATATACCCACACTGATGAAAAGTCCAGGTATGTGATAGTACGCGTATAGTGAATTTGAGTGAGGAAAGAGGCGCAGCAGCACTCCAGGCACCAACAGCAGGGAAGCGTAGCAGCAGCAGGAGTCGCAGCGCAGCAGCAGCACCAGCAAGAGGAGGCGTAGCAGCAGCAGCAGTAGTAGGCCTTTGAGAATAGAAACGTCAGGAGACGTACGAAGGGTGTGCTGCTGAGATTCCCACAGCTGCAGAAGGCGTTGATCTTGTTGCTGTTTGGCCTGCACAGCAGCAGCAGCAGAGAGGGGTCTGCGGGGAGTACGCAGGAAACCTCCGTGAAGCAGCTGCAGCAGATGCTGCAGCGCGAGACAGACGAAGTGCTGCGGCAAATGACGTGCCCTGCAGACGAAGGAGGCGATGTAAATGCATGCGATGCGACGCTGCAACATCAACATGAACCCACAGCAGCAGCAGCAGTACCACAATTACGTCAAACAGCAACAGCAGTAGTAGTGCCTCAGACAGCAGCAGCAGTTCCCCTCCCCCCCCCCCCCCTCACAGCAGCAGCCCGCCTCAGACAGCAGCAGCAGTTCCCCCCTTTTCCCACAGCAGCAGCAGCAGCAGATGGAACTGCAACAGCAGCAGCGGCGACTCCCCAGCAGCAGCCGAGACTGCAGCAGCAGTTGGACTGGACGTAGACACGTCCAGTAGACACAACAGTAGACACGTAGGCTATAGAGAAGATATCTATCAAAAAACCTACATATGTTTATAGACATTTTCAGCACCTTGAAGGGCGCTGGTCAACGTTGCTCCGCTTCTCCTTGTGCAACTCCGCATGCATGCACACTTCAGTTAAAAGGATTTCAAACACTCTCGGAGGTGTGTATTTCCAGGGAGCTGAACGACTGCAGAGACGCTTTTCCCTGTCTTCTGCCGTGGAAAACAGAAATTTTCTCTCTTCAGATATCAACGCCAGCTCGGGCATCCCTTCTGTTAGAGAAACGCATGCATCGCCAGAGAGAAGCCTTCCCCTTTGCCTCGATACTGCATGCATAGAGAAGTACGATATACACACTATACCTCCACAGGACTTCCTTCTCCCTACTCTTCTTCTTTGATGTATCTTCTTCTTTGATGTATCTAAATGAATATCTGTCTCTCTGTGTACAACAGCTGGAGGCAACAACGCTCCTAAATATGCACATGTATCATATCCATACGTATATATATTTACACATATATATATATATATATGTATATCTCCTATATAGTATTCCTCTATCTATATTTATATTTAGATCTATATTATCTATATATATATATATATATATATATATATATATATGTTGTATACAGGTACAACCTTCTCCCCTATATATATCTCTATACAGTATTCCTGTATCTATATCTATCTATCTATCTATATATATAAATATATATATATATATATATATATATAAATATATATATATATATATATACATGTATACATGATACTCACAGCTAAATACGTGTATACACAACCTTTAGACATGTTTATATATATATATATATATATATATATATATATATATACAAGTATGTATACAGGATCTTCTCACACATCTATTTGGCAATACAACCTTTATATATATACATATATAAATATATATCTATAAAGCTGGAGAGAGAGCGAGTATAGTTGTGCAGGAGCTGGATGAAAGACTTACTATAAGGACGTGCTGCCGCTTGTCAAAGAGAAGTTGAAAGAGAAGTTGGAGCAAGCGACCAGCCCATCGCATGCCGACTCGATAAATAGAAGAAAATGAACTGCACGTATTTCGCCTTGTGGGCGGGGAGGACTACTTCAACAAACAAGTTTAACAACTCTTCCACAACAACATCAGCAGCATCCTGCTGCTCTCCCTCTCCCTCTTCTTCTTTTTCTTCTTCTCCTTCTTTCTCTTGTTCTTTTTCTTCTTCCGCTTCCTCTTCTTCTTCTTCTTCTTCTTCTCTTTTGTCGCGCTGATCTTCTGTTGTTCTGTTTTCTGGTGATTCCCCTGCCCCTCTTGCGCTGCTGCTGCTGCTGCGGCTGCTGCTGCTGCGGCTGCTGCCCCCTGCAGGAGAATTTGCTGTTGCTAATGCTGCTGCTGCTGTTGCAGTTGCTGTCGCACTACCTGCTGCGTGTTGCTCTCTTCGTCTTCCTTCTTCTCGTGTATGTCTTCTCGCGTTGCTCTTGCTGCTACAGCTGCGGCCTGGACTCCCACGCTGTTGCTCCTGTCCCCTCTTCTCGCCGGAGCAGCACATGTCATTAAACGATGAAGAGATGCTGCTGCTCTTTTTGCTGTTGCTGCTGGTGCTACTGCCGCTGTTGCTGCTGCTGCTGTTTCTGCTGTTGTTTCTGCTGCTGCTGCGGCTGCTGCTGCTGCTTTTTTGGCTGTTGTGTTTGCTGTTGTTTGACAAGAGGGGAAGAGAACGTTCGAGGGCTTCGAAGAGGACGCGCATGCATGCATCGAGACGAGAGGCCATCTCATCAATATCTTCTTCCGAGCGCAGCTTTAAATACGTCATCTGAAACCACTGAGGCTCTCCTAAAATAGCATGAACTGCAGCAGCAGACACTGCCCCCTGCTGCAGCTGCACCGCAAGCATCGTCAGTTGCTCCTTCTGCAGTAGCAGCAACAGCAACAGCAGCAACAGCAACAGCAGCAACAGCAACAGCACCAACAGCAACAGCAGCAGCAGCAGCAACAGCAGCAGCAATAGCAACAGCAGCAACAGCAACAGCACCAACAGCAACAGCAGCAGCAGCAGCAACAGCAGCAGCACCAGCAGCAAGACAATAGTGCATACGCATCTGTCTCTCGTGTCCAAAAGAAGAAAATCATCATCAGCGGGGAATCTTGACAGCAACAACAGCACTTGGACCACCTCATATATATATATATATATATATATATATATGTGTAAGACAGAGAGTGCTGGTGCTGCTGATGTAAAACTCTCTCCACAACACCAAAGTCGCATAGGCTGATATAAATTTATGGAGATCAATCCGCGAGGCGTCAGTGCACCAACAGTAGCAGCACATATATAAGCGGCAGCTGCAAATGGAATCCCCATTTATCCTTACACAATTTACTATTGAAATCGGCTCTCTCTCTCTACAATCACACGTATCTCCATATCAACATATACATACATATACACTTATATATATATATATATATATATGTATATACGTAAGTTGGAAGGATTGAAGCTATAGAGAAAGAGATGTTTGTAAAGAGGCGAAGAGAAAGGACGCTTTCGCATGTAGCGTGAGCTGCAGCAGAGACAGCAGCAAGAGAGACAGCCGTAGGAGAGAGAGCAGCACGAGAGAGAACAGCAAGACAGACAGCAGCAGCAGCAGCAGAGACAGCAGCAACAGCAGAGAGAGTAGCGGGAGAGAGGAAAAAATATATTACCTTCCAGAGTTGCATTTGCTCGAGATCAATTGAATTCGGATCTGCTAACTTGATTTCAACATCCAAACAAAGGAGTTTTTCAAAGAGCAGACGCCAGAGCAGCGCACGTATCTGCATGCACGAGGGCAGAAGCAACAGCAGCAGCAGCATCAACGGATCAGGACGTGTTCATGCTGCAGCCTCCAGGAGACGACCTCGCAGCAGCGCCCCTCGACTCCCTCCTTCTTTTCCCCCTCTTGCGCAGGCAAAGAGAATAATGCACATCTAGGTCTTTCTCTCTCTCTCTCTATCCATCCTTTAGTTGCGTATCTATCTATCCATAAAGATCGATATCTCTCTCTATATATCTGCCTTCTTCTCTCTATATACACGTATGAAGCAGCTCCACGTGTAGAATACTGCTGCACTGTGCATACATATACAACAACAGTAATACAGAACAGATATATATACATCCCAAATATATGTGTATCTGTATTTCGAGAGAGAAAAAGAAGAGCATGCGTTTATACATATATATACATATATATATATATATATATAAAGAGAGAGCATGCATCTACACACACTAGAAATATACACATATATATATATATATATATAGAGAGAGAGAGAGAGAGAGAGAGAGATATGCACGTAGAGCAGTGAGAGAGAAGAAGAAACGTGTTGCAGCAGAGGTGCTGTGTAGATTGATATACATTTCGATTTTTTGAAGTTCTGCATGCGGTTAAAGAAGAACGCAGCAATCACGGCTGTTCCCTTCTTCCACCACTGCTGCACAGAAGAAGAGCCTGATGACCGTAAGCAACAAGCTCCCTGCCCTCTCTTTCATTCACATACTCAATCATCACACATATGTATATATCATACATATATATATATATATATATATGTCACACACGTACATATCATACTTAGAAATACTTATACATATCAAGAGGACTATTTCTTTCAGCAGAATTCACAATGCCTTTAGACAAATGCATGTACATCATACCACATCTACATACATATATATATATAAATATATCCTTATCTTTCCGTATAAATACGTATCTTTCCATGTCTCCGCAATTTTTTCCAGGCATATAATATATCTTTGTAAATATATGCATCTTTGCATATATATATATATATATACATATATATTTATCAAAATAAAAGTCTGCCTGTCGAGAGTTGTAAAGAGACTGCTGCAGCAGCAACAGCTCAACAGGTAGTGGAAGCAGCATACAACAGCAGCAAGTCACTGCAGGGCAGCCGAGGTCTATTGCAATCACAAAGAGGCAGTGCCGTCTGTGGATGCAGGAGGGAAATTTACTAGTACTTTGAAACGCTGGGAGAGAGAGAAATCAGCAGCAGGTGCAGGTGCACGTATGTTGAAGAAGAAAGTTGTTGAAGGGAACACGGCCGTTCCCACTTATAGCGGAAGAAGAGATCTTCTGGACATCCACATATACACGTAGATATATGTATAGCACGTCAAACTGGTCGTCATTACAAGCGAGAAACAAACAAAGAGGCGCATGCACACTTATTATTATACATGTCTACACAAAGACAAAGACAGAGAAAAAGAAGAGATCATATATATATATATATATATATATTTTACATTTGTTAGTACATAGAGACAGAGTAGAAGAAAGAAGCATATATATATATATATATACATAGAGATGTATAGTAAGAGAGAGAAAAAAAGAGCGATTCTCCTGCCCTTGCTGCTGCAAGTACAGTCCTGCTGCAGCACAAGAACAACTTCCACGTCATGTTGCTGTTTCATCACAGCCATGTTGCTGCTGCTTCTTCTTCTTCTTCCTGGACCTGCTGCTGCTGCTTCTTCTTCTTCTTCTTGATGCTGCTGCTGCTGCAGCATGTGAGGACATACCTGGGGCATGCGAAAGGAGAGAGAAATGATGTTTTCAACAAAAGCGACGAGGACATCCAGGGGCTCCCGCAACGACGGGAAGCAGCGCCTCAGCGTCGCATGCAACTGCCCGCTGCACGTGGGGAAGGCCTCCACCACCTGGATTCACGCATGCACAAACAATCTTTCTTTATCAATCACACTATTCTCCAAATACATAAATAAACATTCTCTCTTTCTTGCTGTTTCAACGTACATACATATATATATATGTTTGTCTTTCTCTTTCTTCTCTCTCTCTCTCTCTACAGATCTATGTATATATATGCATGTATATGGAAAGGAAAAACGTGCTGCTGACTTATTACCTGCTGCAGCGTAGAGCATATCAATCGGTCGGCTCGGCCTTCATCGAAAAGAATGTTATCCACGCACCGAATGTAACTGAAATCTTCCCACTCTTCCTCCTTCACTTCAGCAGCAACAGAGTCACCCGCAGCAACAGTAGAGGAAGAGGCAACAGCAGAATATAAAGAAGAAGAAGAGGAAGAACCTGCGTCCGCTGACACCTCTTCACTGGTGCATGACGCATGTTCTACTGCTGCTGCTGCTGCTGCAGTTGGTGCTGCTGCTGCTGTTGCTGCGTTGGTGGAGACGAGACGGCGAAGGAAGAAGCATCGCGTTGAATGAAATTGCGGGTTGGGATGCGTAGCAACGGAGATACCACCGAAGGCTCCCGGGTCTGAGTAGTCACGCAATGCACATACATCGGCATGCACCTAGAAATACATATATATATATATATATATATATATGTATATATACACAAATATATCTACATGCGCCTGCACTTCATCATATGCATGCAGTTAGAATGATTCGAGAGGCATACGTATGGGAATCAGTATATATATGTCTAACTATCTATGTATATGTGGTCATATGTGTGGGAATCAACATACATATCTATATATGTATACATATATAACTGACTGTATGGGGATCAATATAGATACAAATATATATACATCAAACGTATGGGAATCAATAGACACCTATATATATATATATATATTCAAGTATATGAGAGTCAATGTATATATCTATCTATATACATATACATATATATATATATCTATATATGTATATATACGAATGTATGGGAGTCAGTATCTATATACATAGATATATATATATATATATATATATATATATACATATATGTATACACGAATGAGAGAACTCTCTCTAAAGCTTTCTTTCTCTGTGTCTTTATGCACAGCATGTTAGCCAGTTGAATGTGTAGGAAGCAAGAGAAATACTCAATAGAGCGAGACGCTGCAGATATATATATGGACGGGGCAGCGTGAATGCATGCAAGACATGCACACTACTGCATGCCCATTGTTAACGGAGAAAAACTTGATCAAATACTCTCACCCATCATTCATCGGCATGCAGCGATCGCCTATACACATCTGCAAGACATATTCCCACACATGCCTATACCTATACGCATGCATAGATCTTTCCTCCTCTCATATAAATGATATATATATATATATATATATATATATCCTTCTCTCTCTATGCATGCGTCGACTTCTCTCCATCTAGTATATATATATATATATACATATATATATATATATATTGGATGCATGCATGAATCTCTTCTTCTCTCTCTTATACACATACAGACAAGTATACAAAATATACATATATATATATATTATCTGTCTCTTCTCTAGGCAGACACATAGATCTCTCTGTCTCACACAAACATCTATAAAATATATAATTACAAGTAAACGCTTGCAGGCATATTTGCTGCTGCTGCTGCGAACCCACGGGGAATTTTCGAGCGAATATTCGGATGAAAATAAAGAACAGACTTCACCAACTCCAAATCGTCTCCCTGCAGCGCCTCCTTCTCTTCTGCAACAGCAGCATCATAACAACAACAGCAGCATAACTGCAGCAGTCTAACAATGGCATCATAATAGCTGCAAGACAGCAGCAGCAGCAAGATAGCAGCAGCAGGATAGCAGCAGCAGCAGCAGCAAGATAGCAGCAGCAGGATAGCAGCAGCAGCAGCAAGATAGCAGCAACAGGATAGCAGCAGCAGCAGCAAGATAGCAGCAACAGGATAGCAGCAGCAGCAACAAGGTAGCAGCAGCAGCAGAAAGATAGCAGAAGCAGCAGAAAGATAGCAGCAGCAAGATAGCAGCAGCAACAGCAAGATAGCAGCAGCAGCAGAAAGATAGCAGCAGCAGCAGGATAGCAGCAGCAGCAACAAGATAGCAGCAGCAGCAGCAAGGTAGCAGCAGCAGCAGCAAGATAGCAGCAGCAGCAGAAAGATAGCAGAAGCAGCAGATAGCAACAGGGCAACAGCAGCGGAAGCAGCACAACAACCGCAGGAGGCCAATGGCAGCAGCAGGAAGGCAGCAACAGCAGGACAACAGCAGTAGCAGGACAATCGAAGCACAACAGAAGAAGAGCTGCAGCAACAGCGAGTGCAGAGGAGGAGTGACTTAATACAGTGGAAGTAGGGGAAGCAGCAGAAGCTGCTTGAGCACAGGCAATCTCCTGGCGGTCGTCAGGGAGAAGAAGAAGCAGCAGCAGCAGTCTTCTTCCAATAACCGTAGAAAGAGTTATCAGGGGAAGCAGCAGCAGCAGCAGCAGCACAAGAGGCTGTCTCACCAAAAGGACTGCAAGAGCAGCAGTAGAAGCAGCAACACATGCAGCAGAAGTAACAGCAACGCATGCGGCAGATGTAGCAGCAGCAACGCATGCAGCAGAAGCAGCAGCAAGCAAAAGCAGCAGGTCACCGAAGACGTCATAATCGCAGCAGCAAGAAGACGCAGCACGACTGCAGCAATCCCATCGCAGGAAGCCGTCAGCAGCAGTAAAGTTGAAAAGGCAGCAGCAACACCTGCAGCAACAACGCCGAAAGCACGACCAGCAGAGGCAGAGCAAGCGTCACTTCAGCAGGAGCTAAAGCAACAGCAGCACGAACAGCAGCGATAAAGAAAGCAGGAGCTGATGCAAGAGCAGCAGCAACGGCAGGAACAGAAGCAGCAGCAATGACTCTTCTTACCATAGGTCTGTAGAATCTGGCGGAGACGTCTCTTGAGGGCCGCTTTATTCGCAAAAGCAAAACGTCCACCTCCGAGCAGCAGCATGCCGCGCTGCTGCGTAGAACAGGCTTCCCCACAATCCGCTGGAGACGCAGGGTGACGATACCTATGCAGTAGCAACAGCAGCAGCAGCAGCAATAGTTTCAGCAACGACATAAGCAGCAGGAACAGTAACAGTAGCAGCAGCAACAGCACTAGCGGCTCAGCAACAATAGAAGCAGCAGGACCGGCAACAGCGGCAGCATGAGCAGTAATAACATTGACAGCGGCAACAGCAGCAGCAACAGCAGCAGCAACAGCAGTTGCAACAACAGCAGCAGCAACAGTAGCAGCAGCAGCAACAGCAGCAGCAGTACAGAGAAATACAACAGGGAGAGCGGCAGTGGCAATGAGAAGGACGGTGAGCCCACAGCAGCAGAGAGCAGCTGCAGACCAGCAGCACGAAGGGCAATAACGTCTGCACCAGTGGGGTCTGCCGCAGCAGAATTACCAGCAACAGCACAAGGATGTCGACTAACAGCAAAACGAGCAAAGGAAACCTCTCTCTGTATTCTCCATGCATGTATATATATATACAGTAAGACCTCACGCGTGTATACGCTCATATATATATGTATATATATTCTCGCGAGTTCTCGTATATAAGACATAGATATACAGGCACGCTCAGAGACTATATTAGACGATATGTGTTTCTCTCTGTACATGCATGCGCATATCTTCAAGCAGCTCCAGATAGGAGCTCCTCTACATACACCTCCGCATCTACATGCGCCGACATATATATATATATATATGTGTTTTTATGAATCTACATATATATACACATAAAGAAAGAGACAAAGAGAAAGAAAGAGAAACAGAAGCCGGTTCAAAGCTGTCAAGGCCTGCAAAAGACATGAAAGTAAATATATATATATATATATATATATATATATATATATATATATATATATATATATATATATATATGCACACATGTTTTGCGGTTGTAAGTGAAGATGATGAAGACTTTCTATTTCCTTTGAGGTATATACAAATGGTTGTCTCCTCTCCACGTATATATATATATATATATATATATATATATATATATATATATGGCCCAATGCCACATCCACAAGGTATAGTCGACTTCTTTTACAAGCACATGCAAAGTTTAGTTAGTGGAATCTTCATAGAAGCCACTGCATGCAGGCCCAGAGATCCCACAAAAAGAGCAGCAAGTTCTGGACGTACATAGGGTATGATCTATGTGAGTCTACTATATATATATATATATATATATATATATATATATATATACATCCTTGGAGAGGTATATATATCTGAAGCGGCAGTAAAAGTAACACCTCATAATGCTATCAGAAGATGACGAAGGTCATCTGCTTATCTCTATATCTATTTCTATATCTATTTACACATATATATATATATATATATATATGTATATCTATAGATCTATCTATCTCTCTCTCTCTCTCTATATATATATATGATAGAAGAAAACGTCGACGTTTTGATTGATAGAAAGGAAAGTCCTTACTTCTCTTTGAGCTGCGAGACGAGGAGTTGGAGAGCAATCCCCACGCTACTACTGGTGCCTGTCAGAGCCAGGATATCCAGAAGAATGATTGCAAACTCTTCTCCTTCACTCAGCTGATCTTGCTGTTTCTCTATTTCTTCTTCTTCTTTGTGTCTTCGTCCAGCAAATCCACTGTGCTGCTGCTCTTCCTGTAGAGAACGGTCCTGCTGCAGCGGTGCTACCCGCTGCTGCATGCGTTGTTTGTGGCACGGCACAGCAGCAGCAGAAGCAGCAGAAGCAGCAGCAGCAGGAGAAGCAGCAGAAGCAGGAGAAGCAGCAGCAGCAGCATCAACAAAGTCGAAGAGAAGAAGAAATTGTTCAAAGAGATAATCAAAGCGAGTAGCCGTCAGCTGGCATCCCGCGGCCAACCATCTGCCGAGTCGAAGGACATCGCTGTTGTTTTTCAGTGGAAAGAGGGGAGGGGGGAGAGTGACTGCAGCAGACTGTTCTTTCGTCTCTTCCTGGTGCTGCTCTCCAGCGCTGTGACGTTCCTCCTTATCGCTCTCGTCTTCGTCTGCCGAACAATTTTGCTGCTGCTCGGCCTGCAGCGCATCCACCACAGCAGCAGCAGCAGATTCTTCTTCTGCACTGCTGAGAGTCCAGCTTGCTTCTCCTGCTGCAACAGCACGTGTTTTGGGAAACCCAGGAGAAGGCACTGCAGCAGTAGCAGCAAGACCTGCAGCCGGAGCTGCAGTAGGAGCAGCAGCAGGGGCAGGAGCACCAGTAGCTGCAGCGGGAGCCATGAGTTTCTCTGCTGCTGCTGCTGCTGATGTGAGGAAAAAGGATGATGTCTCTTGATCGTTGTGAGTGATGAGAGCAGCAGCTGAAGGCCGTCGTGTCGCTGCTGCTGCTGCTGCTTCTTCTCCTGTTGCAGCCCCATTGGCATCCAAACGCTTTGCAGCAGCAGCAACAGCAGCAGAAACGTCAGACTGTGCTGCTGCTGGGCCAGGCTGTGCTGCAGCAGCTGTTGCATCCTGATTCCGTTCTACCGCATGTAAACGTGCATCTGAGGAGAAAGCTGCGAAGGCACCAGCAGCTGCAGCAGCAGCAGACTTAGCAGCACCCCCTGCCTTAGGAGCAGCAGCACGTCGAGCAGAGGAGGAGGCAAAAGCTGAATCCGCGACAGCAGCAGAAGAAAAGGCAGCAGCAGAAGAACAGGCGACAGAAGAACAAGCACCTGCAAGATTCTGCTCTCGTGATGTACACACTGCCACAGCAGCAGCAAACCTCCTGGCGGAACTCGACATCGATACAAGCATGCAGCACTGTTCAATGCTCCGTTGCTGCCGGTTGGACCTTTGTTATCATGACTATAAAGGTCTCTTTGATTTGCTGTTGTTCCACCGCTGCTGCAACTGCACCCGGCAAGGTCCTCCTACTGCTGGAGCTGCTGCTGGCGCTGCTGCTGTCATACACCCAATAGCAGTGACCGAGATGCTGCTGTTATATTGAGGTCGTTGCTGGTGCTGCTGCTGCTCCCGCCCTTCACCCAAGACACTATTACGACACAGTATCTACTCATAACACTCATCATATACACATATATGTATACAACATGTATAATAAGTGTGTCGATATCTCTCTCTACACATATACACATAGAGAGATATACATATCCGTATGTATTTATGTCATGTATATCGCGACGGCACGCATAGAGGCTGGCCAGATAGAAGACTCCAGCTAAGCGCAAAGGTTTCGATGTCTGCTGCTGCAGCTCAGTGACGCGTAGTGACGCAGGCTGTGCTTGGCGTCTGCTGTGGCCAATGACAAATTCACTATTCCCAGCAGCTGCTGTTGCAGCACGTGTCCTTGTTGCTGCTGCTGCTGTTAGGGTGAAGATTCAGCGTGCTCCAGTGAATGCTGTTCGTATTGAACACCGCCGAAAAAATATGCTTACAACTGCGGGAGTCTGAAAAAAGAATCGCGATTTTCTCTGCTGCAGCTCACGCAGCAATAGCCCCCTATTCTACGATAATCGATTCCGCTGCTGCTGCGTTGGTTGCTGCCACTGCGTTTGCTGCTGCTCTTACGTAGTCGCTGGTGCTGCCGCTGCAGTTGTTGCTGCCTGTGACGTACTACTTGCTGCTGCTATTGCTGCATCTGTTGCTGCTGTTACGTATCTGTTGCTGCTGCTGCTGTTACGTATTTGCTGTTGGTGCTACTACGTGTTTTGCTGCTGCTGCTGCTGCTGTTGCGTTTGCTGCTGCTGCTGCTGTTGCGTTTGCTGCTGTTGCTGTTGCGTTTGCTGCTGCTGTTGTCCTGCTGGGAGGGCCGCTGAGAGAGATGGGACGGCTGTACTGAAAAACTAATAAAGAAGTTGAAGAGTTTTTATCCGCATGCAATGCCGCTAGCAGCAAAGGGTTGCCGTCGCATCGTGCAGTTCCCGCAGCAGCAGAGGACGATGCAGGTAGCAGCACACCCGAAGGCCCCCTATACACATGCAGCAGCGTGTGCGCTCTGCATGCGCCGAAGACGAGGGAACTGCTGCTGTCCTCATGTTGCTGATGTTTCTTCTGTCGGTCAGTCGACTTTTTTTGCTGTTGCTGCTCTCTCTTCTGCTGCTAGAGCTGTTTTGCATCGTGGACTGCCTTCTGCTGCTGCTCTCCTTGTGGCTGCATATATAAGAGAGGGACTGCCGTTGTGACTTTTGACCGGGGAACATCAAACAGGCTTCTCTTTTTCGAGAGCATAGACATATTTGCATGCCTTTGACGCAGGATACAATCCTTCTTATGATGCTGGAAGTGCTTCCACTGCTGCTGCTGCTGCTGCCGCTGCCGTGAAGGCACTGACACTCTCGGCGCTGCTGCTGCTGCTGCTGCTGCTGCTGCTAATGATCATACCGTTACGACTGCTGCTGCCGTTGCTGCTGCTGCTGCTGCTGCTGCTGCTGCCATCCGGGATGCGGCGCTGCGTCTTTGCTCCACGACGCAGACTGCCTGTTAACAACTAGTTTGCCCATACTAATGCTACTGCATCTGCTGCTATATCTGCTGTATCTGCTGCTGCTGCCTCTGCTGCTGTATATGCTGCTATATCTGCTGCTGCTGCTGCCTCTGCTGCTGCTGCTGCTACTGCTACTGCCGGTGCTACAACTGCTCGTCTCCCTATATCGAGTACATGTTCACCCCGCGGCTGCTGCTGGCGCTGCAGGTTCTGCTGGTGAATATTGCTGTCGCTGCTGCTATCTCTCCTCCTGCTGCTATCTCTCCTGCTGCTGCAGATGCCCATCTTCTGTTGCTTCCTTCTCTGCTGTTACGAAGCTCTTGCTCTCGTTATTGCTGCTGTTCTACTGCTACGGACACTTTGATCTTCTTTCGCGATCAGTACACAGCGATAATCGTGTCCCTCTCTTTATGCATTCTCTCTTTCTCTGTTTTTTCTTTCTCTATACATTCACAATTATCTGTACAAGGGCATATGCTTTGGAAGCTACACAGGCATATGCATATGTAAATATATATATATATATATATATATATTTATGTCTCAGCACGTATACATCTTCCTATATATATATATATATATAATATATATATATATATATATATATATATATATATATACGTAAATACAAGTACGTATGCGACTGTATAGGGAGAGATTCATGTGTATGTGTAGATATATACAGGCTCATGCGTAGGTACAGATATATAGGAACGTACACATGTATATATATATATATATACGCCTGACAGTATATGGAGAAACATTAAAGGCCTACACACACATAAAAGGCTTTTGCGTTTTTCTTCATCAACTTCTGCGTATGCGTTCCGCCTCTGGTATGGGGTGAGGGTAGCAGCGCCCGGCCTCCCCACTACTCTCTACCCGAAGTATCAAAGCCTTATACAACTTCATGTATACAGAGCAAAAGAAAGATGTGTATATGTGTACACTGCAGGCAGTTAAAATGCTATACTATATATAGTTATATATATATATATATATATATATAAGAAGACGTACGAGTGTGTATGCTGCACTGCTGTATATATATGTATATGTATCTAAATAAGAAGGAAGAACTGTGAGTGTGTATACTGTAGGCAGCCACGCTGTTATATATGTTTATATATTATAGGAAGAAAGATGAGTGAGTGTATATATGATATAAGTTGAGTTGCTATGTATACATTAGAAAAAAATATGCAGTCAAATTGCTGCCCGGTATTGAGGTGTGCGGAGATATATACATGGATGCCCACCGGTATAGAAGGGGTGTCACATGCTCTTCGCAGTCTTGTGCCTCCTTGTATGACCCAGGATGCACTAGTACACGCATGACAGGCTTGTGTATTTGATATATTTGCTCCACGTAGCGGTAAGGATATATGAAGAGAGGCAGTATATATATATGGAAAAAAGTGAGTATATATGAAGAGAGGCAATCTACGTGGAAAGAGTGTGTGGTGGACATAGGCAGTATATATAGGGAGGGAGGCAGTATATGGCAAAAGAGACGCAGGATATGTGGAGAGAGTATATGAAGAGAGAGTATGTATAAAGGGAGGCAGTATATATAGAAAGAGACAGTATGCATGGAGATAGTGCACGTTGAGAGAGGTAATATATGGCGAGAGAATATTAAAAGAATGTATATAGAGAGAGTATAAATGGAAAAGGTGTATACGCAGAGAGGCAATCTACAACGTGGAGAGAGTATTTGGAGAGAATATGTGTATGGAGAGAGGTACTATATATGCAGAGAGCAATATATAGTGAGAAATGCAGTATATATGAAGAGAGGCAGTATATAGCGAGAGAGCCTAGATGAGCGAGGCAGTATACATGCATAGAGGCAGTATATGTGGAGAGAAGAAGCAACAATATGCATAGAGAGAGTTTATATGGAAAGCTGCAACGCATGTGGACAGAAAATATGTGGAGAGAGTATACACGGAGAGAGTATATATGTAGAGACTATATGTGGACAGAGGCAGTCTGTATAAATAGAGGGGATACACAAGGAGAGAGTCTGTATGGAGTGAATATATATGGAGAGAATATATTTGAAGAGAGTATATACGAAGAGAGGAAATTAGTATGTGTCAAGAGATAAGTGCACGGCAATGTCACTACGCAGAGAAGTCTCCGTATGAGAATATATTTCCCAGCAACATAAGTCTCTTCTTCTGTATGTATGTGTATACAAAGACTCTACGGGTAGGACTACTATATCTTCCACTTCCGCCCCTCTTATCAAAACTACACAAACAAGCAGCGCCCCACAATCATGTAACTGCTGTGTATACACACACGCAGATATATATATATATATATATGTACGCGTATGTAACGGAGGAAGGACACACGTTTCTTCAAGACGATAGATGCTGCGTGCTTATTAAAGAAGTCTGTTTATCTCGGTTCCAACAATAAGACAGGTTTAGTAAACATTTCAAGCGAACTATCATCAGCAACAGCAGCAGATAAAGATCATCTCCAACAAAACAGCACCGCGAACGTATAAACCCAAAGAAAGTTGCACTGTCTCTGCGAAGGTCATCCTTTGCCGTTTATGGAGCGAGAGGAAGGTGTATTCTCTCTGCAAAGGTCATTCTTTGCTGTTACAAGGGGATTTCAACACTTTATCTCTCAGTGGAAAATTTCCATTTTGAGTCCTGGAACAGTAAAAGAAGTATATGACAAGCAGCAGTCGCAGTCCATTGAAAATGAACAAGAGAAAGGTCATTTTCTTTCAACAAGCGTCCTTCTGCAGCTCAACGGAGAGGTCTGTTTTCACCTCTATTCCAATAACAGCAACAGCAGCAGTAAACGTTTAAAGAAATCACCAAAGAAATATATATAAACCGAGCAGGAACAATTGTCTATTAAAGAGAAATGTCAATGGAAAGTCGGGGTGTATGATACTCTTTCTTCTGCTGACGTGCGTCCCTCATCTCCTCTAACAATACGAAAAGAAGTTATGTGTACTGAAATCTCTTTTCAAAGAGCGAACGAATTACAACAGCAGCAGATGTCATTCAAGCATTTTGTATACAAGAAA
Source organism: Onychomys arenicola (assembly GCA_949786405.1). Taxonomy (NCBI): domain Eukaryota; kingdom Metazoa; phylum Chordata; class Mammalia; order Rodentia; family Cricetidae; genus Onychomys; species Onychomys arenicola. Next base: position 72,541 of record CATKUM010000230.1, on the reverse strand, counting down.
GGAAAAAAAGAATTAACTCACACAAGATGGCAATAACAAACTACTGTGATATCATTCGACTTCCTGCATATGCTGCGAGGTTGAAGTCGCCTATTAATTCCTTGCTGTATTCTACTTGTACAACGGTGTGGCGGCCTTTACATCCCTGGTAAGTTTTGTTATAAAAGTGGATCTCTTTGTTGTATATGCTACATTCTGCGGAGTATGCTCGTAACCGCAGGAGGAGGAGGAGTGGCAGCCTGAAAAGCATTCTTCCAGTTCATTTGACAGAAGGTATTCGAGAGGACTTCAGACGTCTTCCTGTAGTCTCAGTGAGGATCTCCTGTGGTATATCGGCTCTTTATCCAGCAGGAGCAGCAGTAAATATAGCCGCAGAAGTAGAAAAACACTTCTTCCATCACAGACATTCATAGACAAAGTGAAGCCTTTACTTGTATTGAGAGCAAAGTGCATATTCAGTGGTGGAAGGAAGATAAGTAGCACTGCTGCGAAGAGAGGAAACAACTCTCTTACAATGAGATTGCTTGCCTTGCCAAATGATTTGACTTTACAACAGTACAGGGACATCTTTCTTTCTATAGAGTCTCTCATATATTTCTTTTCCGGTGTCTCTGATTTCCCCTTAAAAGACAAAAAGTATTTGAAGCACCTTCTGCAGAGGAGGTGAAAACAAAGATTAACAACGGACTTCCTTTTGATTTCCTTTTTTCGTTTAGCGTGCAGGAGGTATCTTCATTCACCCTTCTGCTCTATGGACATAAGCAGTGTGTGTTCTCTTGTGTACTCTCCCCTCTTTCTTATCCTCATCGTCTCAAACAAGCATCCTTACAATTCTACACTTTGGCACAGACACCTACATCAATGTTAATCCATCTATAAAACAAATACAGTCTTTATTTTATACTTCTTTAATTTAGGGTTGAACTCCTTGCCCTACTCCAGACGCATATATATCTTGTGGTACATTCCAATTCAACATGTATACATGTGTCTATTGACTCAAATGACTATCTCTGCCTACAGTGAATATGTTTTCATGAATTTATATATTCATATATATATATATATATACATATATATGTATACAAGTATATATTCTGTGGTACGTTCCAACTCTACGTGGATATACGAGCCTATTGACTCAGTCTCTCCGCCTACAGTGAGAACGTTACTATAAATTTCGCACATGTACACATATCTATCTATCTATCTATATATATATATATATATATATGAGTAACCCCGTATAGGCTTCCTATATGTAAGAGCTTGAGTGATTGTATATATAGATGCATACCGCCTAGTGGATGCTGGAGGCTTCCTACAAATGACGCTGCTTGCATGTCTGCAGCGACTCGTAGTCTGCGATTAAGCAGTCAGGTCTTCATCTCTGAATATGTGCAAAGAAGGTCATAGTTTTTTCGCATACGAGAAGGTTGATATATCGTCATGCCTCTCTACCAGATGGCCATCACGTGCAGCTGACGCCTTAGACTATTCAATGAGATGTTGCTGTTCTCCCACTGCAGCTGCTCCTACTGGCGTTGCTTCTGCTGCAGCTGCACCGGTCTGCTGTGATTCTTTGTTTTGCTATTTTTGCCTTTGTTCTCGAGTGCACCAGGTGCTGATCAGCGAAAACATATCCTGCCTCTCAGAAAAGAAATTGCTAAAGGGGCGTATCTGTATATACACTTGTATGTATGTACAAGCATATATATATACATATGTATATATATATGTTCACTTTTGTGTATATATGCATAGTCATATATATATACTTATATATATACACACACAAGATGAATGACTTCTCCCATGATCTCCAAAGCACCGTGGTTGTGCGTAGCTTCTCTCTTCTTGAGCGCACTTGCAGCGGAGCAACGCAGCCAACGTTTATTGCCGCAAATTAGGAGTGCGCATGTGTGTCTCTTCCTTTCAAATGAAGAATATACTACGTGTACTGCATTCGTAAGTAACCTCATGTGTATTTAGTCGTGCCTGTCCACATGCGGGTCTGCCGGTGTCATATTTAATTAAGTAGCAGCACCTCATACCAGCCTCCTCCAACCAGCAGCAACATACTCCTACAAGCTACTACAGTGAGCGCATGCAGCAGTAGTACCAGCCAAATCAGCAACAACAGCAGCAGCACACTGTAGAACAGCAGCATAGGCCTTGTTCGCTTCTTCTCTTCGTAGAAGACAACCTCCTTCGCAAGCCGCGCAGGGAACTTCCCAAGCGAATGCAAGCAAGAAACTACACATACGGAAAGCATAAGAAGTGCGCATGCATCTTACATATAAGTGTAATGTAAGTTCAACGCCAGCACACGTTTACGAAGATGCAGTGTTGGGGCATCTTTTGCTGCAACCTTCAATTGATTATATATATATATATATCTTTATATTTGCGGTCCCATGTAAGCTTTCTAATATGTATAAAAATGTAAGTAAGTATATCTAATATGTGCATATATATATATATATGTATTTCTATATTAGATAACTGGACACAAACGGGAAAACGACACGCGAGCTCTGTCACACGACAGATTTGAAGAGTATTGCTCGGCAGGCAACAACTCCGACAGCACCAGCACCATGACTGGGCGATCCAACAAAACTTCTGAAATGGAAAGAAAAATATCTCTAGCGTGATTATGAATGAGCGGCACACCGTCTTACCCAATCTCCGACGTTATACATACTCAAAAATAAGCTTAGTCAAGTTCTCTACGATCAATATATATATGCTTCTACGTCCATATACCAGTAGAGCCACATGTGTCATACATATTCATCTTCACCTGTCTGCGTGCCTATGATGCTTCCTTGTCTACGGAAATGTTCAGGGTATGTAAGAAAGACGCAAATAACAGACACCTGGAACCAACACTTCATACTTCACAGCAGCCTTGATAAAGCAGAAGTCACAGGTGGTCTTCAATAAAATACATCTACCTCAGGAGATGCATGCATGTAGCAGCAGCAAGCGGACGTAACGGGCGTTGGCATTTTCACTTCCTCTTTCAAATTGCCGGGAGTGAACATATGCTAGAATGGCCGTCTTTCTCTTCCAATGCTACGCAGAGGGCTACATTGATATCTCCGAAGGATGTTTACTTTTAGGTTTACGGATGAATAAACATGCGTCTGTTTTATATGTGTATATGTGCACCATCGTGTCGAGTTGCACGTAGGTGGAGACATATCCACTTCTACTGTATACCGTCACGTGCCGAACAAGCGGCTGTGTACATTGTCGCGAGATGATGAGGCATCTTGAGGTGTAGTCAAGTACATCGGGCTTTGTGATTGATTATTTATCGTGGGGGCTCTTTAGAATTTGCATCAGTTCCGTGGACTGAATGTCGCCGAAAGACTGCTCTTAACGCCAGCAGGAGAAGCATAGGGGTCTAAGAGTATCAAGGCTGTAGCACAGGGCTACCGTGTGAGAATATTTATACGCGCAAGCCTGTATCCCTTATGGGTGGGCGATGTGTATGAGTTCTTGGACGGGTGTGTCTGCCTATCTTCCTGCTTTACCACATGCAAACTGATTGCTACTTTTTCAATATGACGGCCCAGTGGAGCTGATTGATTATACCCTCCGTACCCTCTCCGTCTACTGTAGAGGCTGTTGCCAGCAGACTTATAGCCAGAGGTCTACGGAGAGGACAGCATACACATATATATTTATATATATATATACATATATATACTTTTACATAGGACTTTTCATAGCTGTATATATTGGCAGCTGAATATGAGGTTGCGATCACTGAGAAATCGCTTTCTAGGATTTTGTCCGAAGCAAACAAGCCAAAGGGCAAAAGGAAGAGATAGATTTCTTTAAATCCTCCAGTGAGGCTCCACGTATATGTGTCGCGAGTGCCTTCAACGTAGAGAGCCTACGCGCTAAACATGGGCCTCAGCGCTACATCTACAGCAGGTGAACACCCACATATCTTCTGCTGCAGTCCTGTCACAATACAATAAGAGGGCTGCCTTTGCATGCAGTGGCTTTGTATCATTGAAGGCGGAAACTATTCAATTACTGACATCCTTCCCACCCTATCGAGGAACGCGTGCTACCACCAAGCCGCCAGCAGGCAACGCCTCTGTCCACCTAGAAATGTACACATAAATCAATATATATATGTATATACGCATTGGTATACGCGTACGTTGCGAGTATATACATGTATATTCACATGTAGAGGTGTGCGTGTGTATGCAATTTGCACTACATATCGGTGCTTAAAACGTAGTGCTCCACGTAGGCTGCAGTCGAAGGGCAGACGACGCTAGTAGTATCATGAGCAGGAGGCGGAGGAAGCGATTCGCACGTGAGAGGTCCTGCCTGCATTACCAGAAGGTACAGCAGCAGCATCGTGTGTGAGCTGATATTGCGAATGCAGAGGGAAGCCATCACCAGGGCGAACGAGGCCAATGCCTCTTATATGCAGTAGCAGCAGCACTTGCAGCAGAAGATCATCATTCAGTACGGAGAGAAAGCAGCTGCAGCTATCTACCCAGGTGGTGGAGGATACGCAGCAGCAGAAGCAGCAGGGGGATATCCGCTGGCAGCGAAGGAGACAGAGCGCGGCAACGCAGGAATGAGAAAGTTTTCATAAAGGTTATCTTGGAAAAAAAGAAAGCCTGCGAGAGACCCCATCATTGCCCCGTGAGCTGCTCCACTCCTTGCCCTGCTCCACCCCACATACCAATGAAATGCACACAGCAGACATCAACAGACAATCAAGGCCTTCAGGTGGAAGTCCTCTACAGGACCACTACGCGGCTGGAGAAAACAAACATCTCAGTACAGGGTCATAGAGAAAATAATTGCAAAATTACCTTATCTAGATTTACTCTAAACTGAAGTATACGCCAAGTATAGCCACCTTCAGCTATCCTGTCACCTGCTACATTTGCGTTCTTTTCCCGGTATATAGAATGCCTCGTGCATATGTTGCGTGGACACTCCCTAGGATTCTTCCGACTGCATGCAGGAGGCGGTACTTCGCTTGAAAACAGCAGGAAGAGTAAATCTTTCTCTTTACTGCAAACAACCACCTTTTTTTTTTAGAAAAGCAGATCTCTACTCGCCTATGAAGTAGTACATCTGCAAACAGTTACCCACGTACACAAAAAAGTGTGAGCCACCAGTGGGTCGACCCCTGACATCTGCGCAGGCAGCAACTCTCAAGCAGCCACGAGTGATCAGCAGCATGAAAGTCAGCAGCACGCCGTTTGTAGCTGCCGTAGCAGGAAGCCCAGCAGCAAGATAGCATACGAGCGACTATCGCAACCACAGTCGCAACAGCAGCCTGTGCGACAGCAGTGCAACAAACCTGCCAAACCAGCAGCAACAAAAGAATAGTAAAAAAAATAGCGGCAACGAGTACCGATCCAATCAATGATACCAGTGTCTTACCGGAGATGATGTATGCGCTCTGCATCATGTACAGGATCGAGAGCAGTTGCTTCTCCCCATCCTGCTGTCTGTGAACGCTGTTGCTGGAGTTTGGAATTCTGGCCACCGCCGCCAGAGTTTCCCCAGCCAGCTGCAGCAGCAGCTGCTGCCTCCTCCTTCTCTAAATGTTCAACGACGGCCGCTCCACTGAGCAACTCCAGCAGACTATTGCTACTGCTCTGTCTCACAGCCTTCCCCCTGCTCGCAGCTGCTGCAGACGTGATATTTCTACTTATTCCCGTCGCTCCTGCCACTGCCGTTGCTAAGGCCGCATGTTTTGGCTGCTGCTGTCGAGTTGCTGCACTGGGTGCCGTCAGCGGGACTGCAGCATCAGAGGACTTTTCACCAAGTAGCTGCATCTGCTGTGGTATGCGCCGCTTCACGCGTCCCTCTTTTTCTTCATCGACTGTGTGTACACGGCTTGGTGAAACACTCTTCTCTCCTTTTGCTATTCCACCAACAGAAGCAGAACCTCGTTTCCGAGGCGCTGCTGAGTGAGCTGCAGCGCCTTCTTGTGTTGTGTAAACTGTCTTCTGCGTTCCTACGTACCCTTCCTGCTGCTGCTGCGCAGGTGCAGCAGGTCCTGCTGAACAAGGAGCTGTGCTTATTACTGAGATTGAACGCATCTGCAGTAGACTTCCTTCTCTTTCTTTAGCAGACACTGTGATCTGCTTCACACGGTCGTGGGTGGTGCTGAGTCTCGCTATCTGCTGCTCCTGCGGCTTCCTCATCTGACTCTGCATTTCCTGTTGTCCACGCGTCTGCTCGGCTCTCTGTTGCTGCTGCTGCTGCTGCAGGCTCTGAAGAATCCCTTCACTACGCAGCAGCTGCACGGCACGCCGGTAACCGCGTAGAGCACTGATTTTGATTTTATCTGCGCGACTCAACTGCAAGGAGGCATATCCGAGTAAAGCGGAGCTGCTGAGACTTCTGTTCCCCTCTTCGCAGCACTCTGCGTCATTCACTGATACATCATTTTTCACCCCTCCCTGCTGCCGACTCGCAATAGTGTTGATGCTAGTGGATACTGAAGGCAGTTGAAATTCTTGCTGCAGAACATCCTGCAGGTCCGTAGACTGCTGCTGGAGGCCATGCGTCGAACAACAGTCGCCTCCCTCAGCTGCTTTGTTCAACGCGCCTGCTAATGCACCACTTCCACTGCGAGCTGCCACACCACTTACCGCATCATCGTAGGCACCGCATGCACCACGTACAACCTGCTGTCTACGCTGCTGTTGCTGCAGCAAGCGCACACACTTGACTGCATCTTGCAAGCGCTGAAACCGAACCAATAACTGCTGTCGCCTGCTACTAGGGAAGTAAAGCCCATCTCCTGGAGGCTGCAGGGGACCGTATTTACGGAAAAACTCTGACAACTCTGCACGCGAAACGCCTGCGGGCGCTTGCTGCAGCACCAATCCCCCTGGAGATTGCAGCAGCAACTGCCGCTCCCACGCTTTCAAGTCTGCCGTCTCTTCCGCTCCGCCGTTACTTGCAGCAGCCTCGTCTGCACTTTCTCCTGCTACCCCATCATACTTTTCCGCGCCGCAAACGTCCCCGCGTGCATCAACACCTATGAAACCTCGACCAACAGCAACTGCCGCCGCAGGAGCAGCAACAGGAGCAGGGATATCAGCGACCCGTGACTCAGCAGCAACATGCACAGCAGTAGCGTGTGTAGTAAAAGTGGTAGCAGTAGTGATAGTGTCACTACGAGTTTCACATCCACCGGTAGTTGCAGGAGCGTGCATGGCACGAGTTACAGCAGGAAGAGGTGTTGCTGTAGCAGCAACAGCTGAGGCAGCAGCAGAATTGTAAGCAGGCCCAAACGTTTTACCGAGCGGTCTGAGGCTAATAGGCTTGCATACATCGGTAGTAGTCCCAGGTGTCTTATCGAGAAGGCAGCTGGACTTTACTTTACTAGCTGGCTGATTGTCAGCAGCAACGCCGGAATCTCTTCCTGCCTTCGCTTCTGGATGGGAAGATGCATTCAAAAATGATGCGATGGGTGGTAGCGCACGGCATGGAGGAAACGCTTTTCTTTCTCCTTCACCGTTTGCTGCTGCTGCTGCTACAGAAGTGCAGCCTTCCTGTCGCTGCTCGAGACGTTGCGTCAGCGGTATATGTAGACCTGATGCATTGGATGGTGGAGGGAAAGGAGCTTTTCTTCGCAAGTGCTGGACTTCAGTTGCTGCTGCAGCTCCATCACATGTTGACGAGTGAATAGTAATGCCAGCCTGAGAGCTGAGTTGCGATTGTTTTGCTGATACTGACACTAATGTCGCTCCTGCGCCTTTAGACCTCCCGCCTCTGCGGCTCTTGCAGGACTCAGATACAGACATGAGCAGAAGCAGCTGAGAAGACAGAGAAGACTCTCTTCGTCAGGCGGTCGCTCTTCTGCTGCTATTACAAACAGAACCACGACTGCCGTTTCGATCTCTATATTCTCGGCAGCAAAGATTTACACAATCGCTCGTCTACTATCAGCTAGCACTGCCCGTATAAGCGCAACGTTTCCAGTCCTCGTTATGCAGCACTTGGCTGTCTTCTCCCCACTGCCGCCGCTGCCTCCAAGCATGTCGCAACGTTCTGACTTCTTCGATCATTTGTCTTCTCTGCTCATGCCGTCTCGTTTATAGCCATTAACTCTGGGACTTGCTACTGCTTTCTCTGTCCTCAGGGTCTCCCGCTTCTTCTGCGAGACGGATGCTGAAGACCGCTGCCACGCCGTCTTTTTTCCCCTTTCTTGCTACCGCTGGACCTGCTTCCTACTTCTGCTGCCGCCCTGCAGTTAAGTTGTTCTCTCCGTCGCGGCTGCTGCTTTCGCTGCTCGGCAACGCTTGTTTAAGTTTATGAAGGTAGAGCGCTCCTGGAAGGCCGAGCCACTGGCTTTGCACAGTACGAGCGCTGGTGAGCGTATTATCTGTGAAGAGCTGTTTCTCGAGTATGTCGATGGAGCTGTACTGTTCAATGCACAATCACATATCAAAGCAGCCAGACAACAGACTTACCAGCAGCGGCGGATTCGAGCGCGGTTCGCCGTGGCATCCTGATTTGCGTGGACTTCTCCTCAGTGCTCCGCTTTGTGTACGACTGTATCTATCACTCTGCAACTCAGGCTACTCCATGCATGAGGTTTAGAACATCATTACTTCCGTTGCGTGAGGAAGGCTTGCTCGTATCCATATACAAACCCATTATACATTCATATATATATATATATATATATATATAGGGGAATCTCCATACATATTCACGTGTAACAGCTATGACGGTACACGTAGACATGTGTGCATAGGAACATGTGCTGGCGTATACTTTACTGGCAGTGAGTTGTTGCTGATATTCTTACGCGATATTGCTTCCTCGGAGGACGCTTGAACCAGACGCTTCGTCTTGTGCGTGTTCTGGAGTGGGAGGTCTTTTTCTTCGGAACCGCCCACAGTGCTGTGCTGCCCTTCGGCTGTCTTCCTCGTTTATGGGCTGGCACTTGACCGAATGCAGGAAGTCGAGACAGGAAGGCTTTGCAGGAGCAGGTCTGTGAGAACAAAGGCGAAGAACCTGACACAATTTGATAATTTTCTGGAGAATGTAGGTGCCCGAGGCGCGACGGAGAAAACGAGTGGTTGACATGCATCAGTGGGGCAGCCGGTCGATACTTTTGTGCTGTACAGACGCCGAGTTGCAATGGCAGATGCTGCAGTAGAAAGGGAATTACGAAACTACAGAGGAGCATAGCAGAAACCACACCAGGCGTGGCAGTTTTGTCTATAGGAGGCGTGTACTTGTGCACCGGTGTCCGCGGTTGTTGCTGCTCTTTCACTTCTGGCCGCCTCTTCTGCGGCTGCCAATATTCAGCTTGCGACTGCTGCTCCTGTTGTGGATAATTGACAAACGTGCAGAGACTGCAGACTAAAGCGGGAAGCAAACTCCTCCCTGCTGAACTCCTTCCTTGTTCGCGTGTGCTGTTAGACAAAACCTACAATGATAGACCGATTTGCGCGACTCCGTGAGGAAACTCACCTTTGCTGCCAATGCGACTGCAAAGACGGGCTTTCTCTTCGTGAAGAAAGCAGTGCCGTATGCCGGGTGCGTTAGGGGGTTAAACGACGAAGCGGGTAAAGTTTCAGAGAATGAGGTGAGAGAAGCCTTGTCCGATCGCTGCTGGTAGCTGTTCTGCCTACCCGTGTACGTTGGATACCCTAGGTTTGGGGCTGGTCGCAACAAGTATAAACGTGGAGAATAGGATGCCCCGAGAGCAGAGAAGAAATGGACCCTTCTCCCCATGAATATGAAGGAACCCTGGCGCTAGCTACACACAGCCAAAATAGTTCTATGTGAATGATCCAACAGAGGAGAAGGGAGCCAGTAGGCGCTTGGATGAAAGACTTGTAGCGCCCGAAGTCCGACATGAGAAGCCCGAAAAAAGAAAGCACGGACTGTTTCTGTCGGTGGTTTCATCCTGCTAACTCCGATGAGGAGGTACAGTAACTTACACTTGCCCGGCACACTTTAGTGTATGAGGCGGTTGTATTCTGACGGTCCAACGTCAGTAATAAACCGAAGGTTTAGTGATGTTGTGGATGGATCTACATACTAATTCAGAATGCTATAACAAGGATACGTTAAGAGGGATGTTTTGCTGGGAAGTTTTCGACCGCTATTGCCACATACAATAGATCCATATATTACACAGCGCCTGCCACAGATGAGCTTTACTAGAAGCTTGCGTAAGCTCACATCAGGCCGCATCGATACTAGTTTTCAGATAGTCTCAGCAGAAGAAACGTTGGACGTGGATGTAGGGGGCAACCCAGCAAATTTACGAGCAGGTACTTCGTTAAGTGCTCGAACCCTGCAGACACGTGTGAACACTGGAGTTGACGTGCACGTAGACGGTAAAGCGAACAAATTTGTTGACTGTTGATACCGTAGCAGACACGTCTAAAAACGGATCTCCTCGTCTGGCAATCTTCCTCGCGCTGTGCAATCGCATATATAGCTGGATCTGAACTACCGTCTATTGTTGCATGCGACCTCTCAGTGGAAGAGTCTAGCACGCGGCAGGATGGAGCGGCTTGACCGGAGGAGGCGGAAGGTGTTGGTAGTAACGCGCATGCAAAGGTGCAACCTGGAAAAAGCAGACATTCGTAAGCCCGATGAAAAATGCTTTCTCCTAAACATGTGCGGTGGCACGAAAAGCGAATACCTGACCGCCTCTTTGTAGTGTTGAAAAAGAGTATGTGATGCTCTTACGACTATGATACGCCGTGCGGATCGACTACGCGTTGCGATGTACGTACACACGAACGGCGCAGTTCTGCGCTTAGGGCTCTTGCAGACGATGGCAGTACAGACAGTGTGAAGGTATGGGTGGGCTCTTGCAGAAGGTGGCTGTATAGACAGCGTGAAAATATCGGTGGATTCTCACACGAGGTGGCTGTGCAGAGAGCGTGAAGATATCAGCAGATTCTTGTATAAAGTGGCTGTACACACAACGTGAAGATATCGGTAGGTTCTTACAGAAAGTTAGCCGTATAGACATCGTGAAGATATCAGTGGGCTAACGCAGAAAATGACTCTACACACAGTGTGAGGATGCCGTGTTAGCGGAAGGCGGTCTGCGGAATTGTGATAATGAACACACAGGTCGGTTGTCCTCTGAAAGGAAGAGAAAATTTACACACAAGTCGGTTGTCTTCTGAAAGGAAAAGAAAATTTACGTATTTAGGCTGTGCGTGGAAGGCGGCACCGCTAGGCGACAAATCTTGTCCACAGGGCCACCACTCGTGGCATCGACAGACGGCAGCGTGGCTGTGTGTGCTGAGTAGAATTACCAACTGCAGAGACGGGCAGAAAGAGCACCTTATCGTGGTCCCCTAGTGTCTGTACAGTGATTCTCCGTATATCACGCATATTCCCAGCGGCAAAGTTCAGTTGGAACGACTGCGTTATGGATGAATTGGATTACAACAACTGCATCCTAATTGCGCCACTATTAGAACCGTGTTCGCGAGTGAACACACAGATGGGGACGCTAGGAACAGAAGAAGGTACACGCACTGTAGAGACGCCGTT
>CATKUM010000230.1:55000-60785 GCA_949786405.1 Onychomys arenicola | reverse complement strand
AAAGTCGAGAAGCCTGTGCAGGACGCAGAGGCCTGCTCACATGTCTATTACTGAGACACCTTTACATATAATTTCGATAACCTTTTACTAGAGGGCAGCATCTCGCCTCCTGGCCTCAGTGAGAACACCGCATGCATGCGCTGCGAGCAGAACAGCGGACGAAGCTGCAAAAAACCAGGGGCGGCAGTGCACTGGGCACCAGCACACGGCTATGCTTTTTTGATGCAAACGAGATAGCATTAACACCCGCAAGCAGTACGAACCTCACAAACATATTGTTAAGAAGGTGCTAGTTGGTCTAGGGCCAATACTAACGTTCTTGCCGCTGCCGCTACTCTGTGTTGGTCCTGCCTGCTGACGCTGCTGCTCGCAGCTTCGCTAGCCGCAGTACCGAGAGACGAGCTACTACACCCTCCTCCGCACGTGCACTGCTGCTGCCGCTGCCGCTGCTGCTACTGCTGCTGCTTTGGGTCTGCGGTGCTGTTTGCTTTTCTTCTTCGAAGTTACAGCAGCCCGGGAGAAGTATATGAGCCGCAGGACACTACACAAGCGATGGCAAATGTTGCGGAAGCAGCAGCGGCATTGCACAGTTGACAAATACGAATAAAGACAAGGTATAAATCACCATTTGATATGGCAGTCGGACTTCTACTTACGGAGGTTATGCACCTGTAGCAGGACATATGAGATAAGAGACGGCAGTTGCAGCAGCAGCAGGACCTGTTGAGGCAGCCGACGGAGCGGCACTTAGACGCCGCAGGCGCAGCAGAAGCAGCAGCAAACGACCTGCAATTGCAGAGGCAGCTGCCGCTACGGAAGGAGCAGCAGAAACGGTGCTGCATAAGGCAAGAGGTGCAGCAGCAGCGGAGATAGCAGCAGTTCTCCGTAGCAACAGAGAGACAAGGCTGAAGAGTCACAGCAGTAGCAGCAGCAAGCAGCATCGCCTCGGAAAAACAGCGAAATTAACAGCACTCAAACCAGTAGCAAAAGCAACTGCTGCAGCAGCAATAGCAGCGACGGCTTCATTCAGCAAAAGCAAAGACCTACCACAGCCGCTTCCCTAACGACAGCATTAATACCGCCAGAGGAGGCAGCGGCAGCAGCATCAGCTACAACGCAGTATCGCGTTAAACTAGGGCGACGTACAGCGTCTTGATCTGCAGCAGCAGCAGCAGCAGCACTGAATGAAGACACCACATTCTTTCACCCTCTATGACACGACCGCCTACATAATCTGCGGAATCCATATTTGCATGTAAGCCTCTATGTGTATATATATATATATATATATATCATATATGTATACGCTATATACGTGACGCCTCTGCAGTTGCACGTAAAGGTGCAACAGAACTACATAAATAACGTAAAACAACAAGTCTATCCACATGTGTATCTGTATGTATACCTATCTATCTACACATATAATATATATATATATACACATGGACGTGTCTACCTATCTATCTATCTATATATATATATATATATATATTCATATGGCGTGTCTAGATACATGTGCGTCCGTATATATATCTATCTAGATCTGTCTTTGCTTCGTAGGCATCTACTGAGACTCACATGGGCTTGGAAAGTATAGAATTGCTATGTACATCGAATGCCGCATCATATCAACTCCAGACCAAGGTGCATGTGTATAGCAGCATGAGCATGCTGATGCTGGCCACCGCAGCAGCTGAAACGTGGGATGCGGCGGAGTGCAACAATCGTTCTTCCCGAAGGCAAGTCAGCAGTCTGCGCAGCACAACGTTCCTTCGTTCCGGCAACGGCTGCAGCTGCAATTTCTGCTCCAGCAGCAGTCCTTTCAATCGCAGCAGCAAACCCCACTAGCAGCAGCAAAAGCCGCAGGACAAGCAGCCGCTGCAGCGGCAGCAGCGCGTGCAGCGACAGCAGCGTCTGCAGCGACAGCAGCGTCTGCAGCGACCGCAGCGTCTGCAGCGACAGCAGCGTCTGCAGCGACAGCAGCGTCTGCAGCGACAGCAGCGTCTGCAGCGACAGCAGCGTCTGCAGCGACAGCAACAGGAGAACAGATAGGCAGCAGGAGACCGCGCAGCAGCAACAGCAAATGGAGCAAGCACGGAGCGAAATGCAGCAGCATCAGCAGGAGGAGGAGGGAACATCTGGAGGATGTATCATTGCAACAGCAGCAGCAGCAGCCCGAGTGTTACACCAGCACCGTCGCAGGTGCAAACAGGACTCGGCGTGCTGCAGGAGAATGCGACAGCTGCAGGAGACAGCGGCTGTCGATAGGCGGAGCAGCAAGAGAACAAGGAGCAGCAGATGCAGCTCCAGACATGGCACCACCCCCAGCAGAAACAGTGTCTTCCGCACCCACTGATGCCGCAGCAGGGCGAACTTTAGAGAGAGTTGCAGCAGGAGGAGTGCGCAGGCCGTCAAGAGACCCAGGACCCTCGTGCTTCACAGCAGCAGAACAGATTACAGCGACACTTCATCGTGCAGAAGCAGGAGAAGAACTACAGTTTTCCCGTATATATGAACATGCTAATGTCGCTGGGACAGCAGAACGACCTGCAGTCGTAGCAGCACATGTAACAACAACACCAGCAGCAGCATCAGCAGCGGCACCCGCAGTCGCAAGTCAAAGAGGAGAAACAACAGCAGCAGCAGGGGCAGTAGCAGCGGAGACACGAGGAACATTAGCAGCAGCAGCAACAGCGGAGCCAGGAGCTGCAGTCAGCCGGGCAGCAAAGATGACAGCAGCACGAGGGGAACAGAGGCGTCAGAAGAAGGAGAGGCAGCTCCAGTACACCCTCCTCCGCCTGCAGCTGCAGCAAGCAGCAGCACCGGCGGTGTCAGACGGATTGCCTCAGCAGCAGTGGCCGAATCAGCAGCACGATCTACAGCACCAGCAGCAGAACCCGCAGAACCAGGGGAAGGAACTGCAGACCCCCAACAGCGACGGAGGCAACAAAGAAAAACGAAGGGCCCTTGTTACTGGCATCACCGGACAAGATGGCTCGTACGAACAATCACCTAGCGCCACTCAGCCACATATATATATATATATATATATATATATATATATATATTATATATATATATATATATATATATATATATGTATATACATCTATACATATGTGTATCTATCTATCTATATTTATATGTATATATATATATATATACATATATATATATATGTATATACATCTATACATATGTGTATCTATCTATCTATATTTATATGTATATATATATATATATATATATATACATATATATATATGTATATACATCTATACATATGTGTATCTATCTATCTATATTTATATGTATATATATATATACATATATATATATATATATGTATATACATCTATACATATGTGTATCTATCTATCTATATTTATATGTATATATATATATATATACATATATATATATATATATGTATATACATCTATACATATGTGTATCTATCTATCTATATTTATATGTATATATATATATATATACATATATATATATATAATGTATATACATCTATACATATGTGTATCTATCTATCTATATTTATATCTATATATATATATATATACATATATATATATATGTATATACATCTATACATATGTGTATCTATCAATCTATATTTATATCTATATATATATATATATACATATATATATATGTAATATATATCTATACATATGTATATCTATTTATCTATATGTATATCTATCTATATGTATATCTATCTATATATATATATATAATATATATATACATTCATTGTGTCCACACTATACAGAGAGGAGTTGTTCACAGATCTAAACATGTATGTCAGGTGAAAGTCATGATTATGTCATTAGGTGAAATGTCTTCAAATGTGTCTTATCATGTGTAGTGGGCTCAGGCAACTACGTGTATATCTCTGCGTGTGCACGTAGACAAGCGTGTGGCGTATAGATTCGACCTTCATGTGCGGTGCTGCTGCTATTGCTACTGCTGCTGCTGCTTCTTCTGCATGCATTGCTGCAAGTTCTGTTGCTGAGGCGTGACTGCTGCTACGTTTGGTGTCTCGGTACAGCTGCTGCTGCTGCATGCGGCGTTATTCGATGGCTGTCGTTCTATCGATGCTGTTGCATGCGTTGCTACTTGCGTTCAGGCATTTGCCTTTTCACGCATGTGTTGATGCTGCTGCGGGTGGTGCTGCTGCTAAGCTAGGCTCTGCGTTGCTGCTGCGTGTGGGGTCAGGTATTTGACCGAGTTGCTGCTGCAGAAAGGATATGAAGTGCATGGCATCGTACGCCCGCAGTAGCTGTTTCAATACCGAGCGTATTGATCATCTTTTTGATCGTGAGTACTGGCGCGACTATTTGTATTGCCCCCTGGAATTCTTCGTGCTGCTGTCTGGTGGGTGTTTCGCTCATATGGATTCTTCTTCTTCTTTTTCTCCTCGATGTACTGGTCTGTTGCTGCTTCTGTGCCCCCTGTTTCTTTTTTTCCTTCCGCGCCGTGGTGTTCTCTCTGCTGACTTGCTGCTCCTTCTGCAATCTCTCTCCGTGGTATACTTTAGCCTCTGCTTTTGCTCCTGCGGTCCCTTGTGCATCTGCTCGTCTTGCTCCTTCTTCTCCGCATGCACTGGCCCTTGCTGCTACTCAAAACTAACCCGCTACTGCCCTCGCCCCTGGTATTGCTGCTGTTGCTGCTGTTCCTGTTGCTGCTGCTGTTGTTGCTGTTGCTGCTGTCACGCCTTTTCCTGCCGAACCTACTGCTATTGCCCCTGCTGGTGCTGCTGCTGCTCTTGCACCTGCTGCTGCTGCTGCTCGTGCACCTGCTGCTCTCCCTGCTGCTGCGGCCACTGCATCTACTGCTGTTGCACCTGCTACTGCTGCTGTTGCTGCTCTGCTGCTGTCGCACTTGGTGCCGCTGTCGTTCCTGGTACTCCAGGGGCAACTTTTTAAGCTGATCATGCTGTGTTTATTGCTTGGGCAGAGCTGAAGCTCACCACGGAGACATTCTTGACAGCAGTTGTTTTATGCAGCATCATTGCTGCTGTGCGTCCTCATGAGATCTACAACCTTGCTGCTCAGGTACACCTCTTCCACCAGCAGCGGCGCTGTTCATCGGCATACAAATGATATCTAAGCTCTTTCCCTTCAAGCAGCGGCCCCCATGCATATACATATGTATGTGTTTATGAATATATATATATCTCCCTCTCTTTGTATATGTATATATACCCATATGGGAACTGTCTCTATACACAAGTTTATATGGAGAGGACACAAAAGCGGTTACAGAGGTAAATGTAGAATATGTATTTGATGTTTAGTCGTTTTTGAACACCACGGGCTTGCAGGTCAAGAAGGCTGTTAAAACCTTATCTCCCTTTCCTTTCGCTGTGCAATCTCTTCTGCGGGGAGGCCACCAGTGTCACGAAAGTTATGAGACTGTGGGGTGTAGTGACAACTGGTGAGCACTGGCCAACGACACTGCAGCATCCTCTCCTGATGCAGCAGCGTCTTCTGTATCTAGTGATGGGTTTGCTTCTTGCTGAATTTATATATTTCCTTCTCTTACTTCCGCAGCAGCTCTCGCATCGGTGCTTTGCTGCTGCCACTTCATTCTTCCTAATGTCTTCTTCTTCCCATCTTCCTCGCCGCGGGCTGTGAGGCATCAACATCCCCTACTGCGGCGACGCTGCTGCTGCTGCTGTCGCCCCTGCTGCTCCCTGCTGCTGCTGCTGCTGCTGTTGCTGCCATACTTGCTGCCGCTGCTGTTGCTTCTGCTAGGTAGT
>CATKUM010000230.1:47500-52500 GCA_949786405.1 Onychomys arenicola | reverse complement strand
TGCACAGCTACTGCATGCGCAATTCTTGCATGCACAGTTACTGCATGCGCAGCTATTGCATGCGCACCTATTGCATGCACTCCTATTGCATGTACAGAAACTGCATGCAAATACCGCTGCATGCGAAGTACGCTGCATGCAGACGCACTGCCACGCAGCAGCAGTCGAGCACTGACGCTGCACCCCTCGTTGTCCAGCACTGGCGGCTTTGCTCAAAGCACACGACTACTGCATGCGCATGCGCTGAGGAATTTTTTCTTGCTGCACGTCTCCCTGCAACAATTGTGCATACAAGTCTCTTCTGTCTCTCTCTCTGTCTATCTCTGTTTCTGTCAACAGCTACAGATACTTGAATTGTTTTTTCCTTCTCTCCAGATAACAGCGCTCTCGATAATATATATATATATATATATAATATATATATATATATATATATATAGACATATATATACATAAATATGTATATATGCATCTATGTAAATGTATATGGGAATACAGAGCGAGTTCTTTTTCTGTCTCAGGCAGACACACATGATTCTCTCTTCATTGCTGCTGCCACTTCCTGCTGCTGGAACATCCCCCCATCGATCAAAGTCGATGTAGAACAACTCTCGCAAGCCTCCTGCTGCTGCGTGCACTCCGCTCGAGCATAGGCTACGTAAATACACATCGATGTTTATATCGAGTTCAGCCTTCTATTTTTCGTATTCAAGTGTACAGACGCATTGAAGAAGATTACGATGAATAGTAGATGTCGAAAGCCTTTTAATATATATGACACGTGCTACATGGTGCTCCACTGCTGTGCACCCCTGATATATATATATAGAGAGAGAGAGAGAAAGAGAGAGAGAGAGAGAGATAGATAGAGACAGATAGTGGAAGAGGACATGCATCGATCTTTCAGATGCATCGTTTCTTTGCATTACGCATATCTTTTCCTCTTTCTGTATTCCCGTAAAAAGATTCCTTCTGGATGCCTCTTTTTACTCGTACGATTTCTACTCTCCAGACTTGTTCTCTATTGCACTCTGTGCATGCGTATAGACTGGCAGCTTCTCTTGTTTACATGCGACTTTCGATTTCCTTCTTTCGAAGCAGCTTCACGCTTCCTCTGTTCCTCTGCACCCCTCTAGTCGACGCATACTCTTTTCTTCGCAGTGATCTACGCAGACGCGAACCTGCAACAGCATGCAGCAGATATATACGTGTCTGTGTGCATGTGCATGCTCCTCGATGATGTCTACATACGGGGATAGTTCCGCATATAAACACTGCTCTTCAAAGAGATATGAAGAGACATCTGTAACATGAGGTATTGCATGCAGCCGTGGAGTCCATCACCCCACATACCAACTTCTTTGTCTCTCCCTCCTGTTTCCACTTATCTCCTGTGCAACTGGATTTACGGGTGTCTGTCTTCTTCTTCTTTGCTGCTGCTGTTGCTGCTGCTGCTGTTGCTGCTGTTGCTGATGTTGCTTTGCTGTGTTGCTGTTGCTGCTGTTGCTGTTGCTGCTGTTGCTGTTGCTGTTGCTGCTGTTGCTGTTGCTGTTGCTGCTGTTGCTGTTGCTGTTGCTGCTGTTGCCGCTGCTGGTGTTCTTGCTGTTGCTGCTGCTGGTGTTCCTGCTGTTGCTGCTGCTGGTGTTCCTGCTGGTGCTTGCTGCTGCTGTTCCTGCTGCTGCTGTTCCTGCTGCTGCTGTTGCTGCTGCTGCTGTTCCTGCTGCTGCTGTTGCTTGCTGCTGCTGTTCCTGCTGCTGCTGTTGCTGCTGCTGTTGCTGCTGCTTGCTGTTGCAGGCGTAGCGAAGCTGTATGCGCACTGGATCGTGATTAATTACAGAGAGAGCTATGAGATGTTTTGCGTGAGTGGAATCCTTTTCAACCATGAAAGTCCTCGAAGAGGGAAGACATTGTAACGCGGAAAATCACGCGTGCTGTGGCGCAGATCCACAAGGTATTATCTCTTTTCTAGTACAAGAAGACAACATGCAGTCTCTTTATCTTCATTGCATGCGTATGTGTCTCTTTCCTTTTTTCTTCTCTCTCCTCCATGATGTCGCATACATCTATATATATATATATATATATAATATATATATATATAATATATATATATGTAGACGAATACGCAGAACTCTCTGTCTCTTTGCTGTCTCTCTCTGTCTCCTTGCTGTCTCTCTCTCTCTCTCTGTCTCCGTGTCTCTCTATCTCCGTGCTGTCTCCCTTTCTCTCTGTCTATGTCTCCCTCTGTCTCCTCTCTCGTGCCTGTCTTTGCCTGTCTTTGTCTTTCTGTGTTTCTTTTCCACTTCCGAAGCAGAGAGCTTATTGAACATATGCTTCAAAGGACCTTCGTGGAAAAAAAATCAAATGAAGTTCCAGCAGACTGCGCTAGAGACACAGGGTAGTAGTTGTGGCAGCACGTCCTTCTTGTGGTGTACATACACCGCGCGCTTCTCGGTGCGCATCCATGGTTGAGATCCCTACTCCTCGTCCTCCTCCTCCTCCTCCTGCAGCAGCAGCAGAACAACAGCAAAAATCATAAGAGGCATGATACTTCAGTAACTACTGCTGCTGCTGCTGCTGTTGCTGTTGATGTTGCTGTTGCTGTTGCTGTTGCTGTTGCTGCTGTGGCCAGCTAGAGACACAGAATAAAGAGAGTGGCCAATGTCTTTTGTGGTGTACGTACAACCGCGCGCGTTTGCAGGGAAAGCAGCAGCACGTGGTACTGGGACATATCGACAGCCTGCGGACTGGGGCATGCTGCAGATTATGTGCAGGCGATGTGGCTCATGCTGCAGCAGCAGCAGCCAAGAGACTTTGTCATCGCCAGTGGTATGGACATCTTCTCTTCATCTCCTACCAACACGCAGCACCGGCAGAGATGCTCTGACATAGAGATTATACAAATGTACTATATACATGTAAATATATATATATATATATATATATATATATATATATATATATATAAATGGAGATAGATGCGTATAGATATATACATAAAGGTGTATACATATAACTCTACACATAGAAATGTATACACATAAACCCACGTACATACATATATATACACATAAATATATACACATAAATAGATACATGTAAAATATATACATATATATATATATATATATATATTTATATATATATATATATATATATATATGTATAGCTGTATACATCTGCATATATACACGTATATATATATATTATATATATAATATATATTATATATATATAGGAGGAGGCGCGCCTCGCACAGTGGGAGACTTGGGACACTTGCATGCACCACTCAGATGAGACGAAGACAGGCAAACGTACAAAAGAGTTTTTTCTTTGATCTCCGATTTCTCCACATATTCATATATATATATATATATATATATTTATTCATACATGTGAAGTGTTGTGTTGTTCTTTCTGCTGTTGCTTTTCCAGGAGAGCAACACTCAGTCAGAGAGTTCTGCGAGATCGCCTTTGGTTATGCAGGCATTCCCCTTCGGTATGTCTGCTGACGGGCAGACCGTTTCTTTAATTGAAGAATATCTTGCTGTTATCATTTCCATAGATGATTTTTCTTCTTTCAACAGACCCATGCCTTTCTTCTCTTTATACAATTCTTCCTTCAAGTCGACGTCTTCTCTGTTTCTTTCTTCTTCTTCTTCTTCCCTCATCTCAAGCATCTCCGTGCCTCTCCCAAGATATCTTATTACGCGTGTTTTCTTCTTCCTCATCATATATCTGTCTTTCTGTGATTATCTGTCTATTTATATCCAGCTATCTCTATCTCTCTGTGTCTATATCGTTTGCCTATCTGTCTATGTGTCTGTATGACTCTGTATCTCTCTTCCTATATCTCTCTATCTACTATCTCTCTTTATTTATATGTGAATCTTTCTATCTATCTCTATGCCTCTTTATCTATCTATCTATCTATATATCTATCTATATCTGTATATATCTATCTATATATCTATATATCTATCTCTTAATCTATCTATATATCTATATATATATATGTATTACTATCTACTTATAACTCGCCTTATCTGTATCTGCCTATTTATCTGTATCTCTCTACATTCATCTATTCATCTACGATTCCCCTATATCTCTCTCTATATATCTATCTGTATGGATATACGTCCTATCTCTGTATATCTATGTATACACGTCTGTCTCTGTATATCTATGTATATACGTCTGTATATATATATTTATTTGTAACTATCTCTCTATGTATATATTTATCAACTATCTCTATGTATCACTATATATGTATTTCTCTATATCTATCTCTCTTTATCTATATCTCTACTATCTGCACCTCTATCTTTCTTTATCTCCATTTCTCTATCTCTCTCTCTCTCTCTCTCTCTATATATATATATATATATCAATATATATATATATATATATCTCCCCATAATCTCTCTTTGCTCATTTGAAAGCATGTGAATGGTGTTCTACTGTGTCTACAGCATGTATGAGCATTTGATGATATCTTCTACCTTCGTCTCCGTCTCCCCTTTCTTGTCTCTATTTCTAAGTGGGGTCTTCTCTTGTGATTGATACACCCAAGAAACACCCATTACCTGAATGCCTCTATTCTCACCCTCTGAGATATCCCTTTGTATTCTCGATTTCCCTTTCCTGCATTCGCATACACATTTTTTTTCCATTACATATATGTTTATATACAATATGTATATCTATATATCAATATATATATATATATACATATGTACATTTATATATCTATATATTTATATATATATATATTTATTTAAACAGAGAGACTTCAATTGGAAAGAGGCGTAGGACAAATGAACTGTCTCTCTTACACGTCTGCATGCGCATGCAGTATTGGAGGTGGATTCCATTTTTCCCCGAAAAACGTTCAAAAAAAATGTTTTAGTGAAGAAATGGACGTCTATCTTTTTCGTTGGTCTGTGGAGCACCTGCCCGTTTACATACGTATACAACTGCATGTACATGTATAT
>CATKUM010000230.1:0-45000 GCA_949786405.1 Onychomys arenicola | reverse complement strand
TCCTTCTGCTGCTGCTGTCCCTTCTGATGCTGGCTGCCGTTCCCTCTGCTGCTGCTGCTGCCTTCCCCGCTCCTGCCTTCTCTTCTTCTGCTGATGGGGTCAGCTCTCCTCCTCGTGTTGCTGTTGTTCGCACGTCTTCTGCTGCTACTTCTTCTCCCTGTATTTTCTCCAGCATTGTCTTCTGCTGCTGGTGCTCGCTCTGGCGTCGCCTCCCAGTGTCCCTCTTCTTCCTTTTCCTCTCTTTCAAACATATCTTCTTCTTCATCGTCTCTGTCCACCGTTTCGTCTGAGGACAACAGCAGCGCTGTCTGCTGGCGGGGAAGGCCATCGCATGCGATGAAGCTGCTCTTGAAGTGAAGATATCTCCTGCGCCTGCTGCATCCCTCTCTTCCGTAAAGAGACTACTACTGCTGCTGCTGCTGTTGCATGCACCCTCGCAAGGTTCCTGCTGCAGTTGTCGCAGCAGGATGTCCCCCGCTGCCTCATTTGCTTCTTCTATCAAGCTTGAAGCGAGAAGAAGCAGAGACTATCCAAACAATGATGCTACTTTCCTTAGGGGCCGCAGCTGCTGTCTCTCTTCTCCTTTCTTCTCTTTCTGTTTGTCCTCTGCTGCGAGTTCGCTTCTGCTGCCGCTGCTAGCTGTGCTGCTGCTGTTGCGCCTGCTGCTGTTGCGCCTGCTGCTGTTGCGCCTGTTGCTGTTGCGCCTGTTGCAGTTGCGCCTGCTGGTGTCTCTGCTGCTGCTACTGTCTCTGCTGCTGCTGATGCCTCTGCGGCTGCTGATGCCTCTGATGCTGCTGTTGCCTCTGCTGTTCTTTCTGTTGCTGCTGCTGCTGCTGCCTCTGCTGCTGTGTCTACTGCTGCTGCCGCTGTTGCTGTTTCTGCCTGTGCTGCGTTGATTTCCTTACTG
The DNA here is from genome assembly GCA_949786405.1 of Onychomys arenicola. Taxonomy (NCBI): domain Eukaryota; kingdom Metazoa; phylum Chordata; class Mammalia; order Rodentia; family Cricetidae; genus Onychomys; species Onychomys arenicola. The sequence continues at coordinate 44,093 of CATKUM010000230.1, read as the reverse complement.
CTGCTGCTCCCGGCGTGCTGGTGCTGCAGTTGCTGCTGGCGCTGCTTCATCTTGTGTTGTTGCTGGACCGCTCTTCCTCACCTGCTATTGCTGGAGAGAGAGGCTTGCTGACTGCTAACTCGATGAAGTTTGAAATAGTTATTGAAAGAAATCCTCTTTTCTCTCTTTGACTACGCAACTGCCTACGTCTTCCCGTCGCTTCACCTCAACGGCCCTCTGCATACACACCCATGCGAAGACATACACCCACAGGGACATGCATGCCTGCTCAAGCAGCTGTGTTTAACCGTTTGCTGTCTTCTACAACATCGACCTATTCACACAAACAGTGTATACATACATAGAAATCTCCATATATCCCTCCACCTGTGACGTGACTACATATATACTTATACATATGCTCATATATATATATGTATATATATATACATGGTAGACGTATATCTATGTGCACATGTGTGTGGGAATTAGAGGACTGTTTATAGGGATGAGTGGACATAAAGCACGTGTCTTTTTCTGGAAGGCGTGGTAGAGATGATGAAATTACCTCAAGATGTGGGGCGTTCAGTGTAGTGAGCATCTCGTTGCATGCGGAAGGCCTGTCGAGCTGCGCTTGCATGCAGAAGAATGCAAACTGTGGGGCTGGGAGGAGGCATTTGCGTGCACCTGCCGCCTTGACGCAGCTGATGCAATTGCATGCGCTGCATGCGTCGTTACGTGCCTCGACTTCACGTGTCGCTAACGCTCAATGCCTCGAGAACCCTGCTTCTTCGCTTTTTTCTAGCAGCAATCAATTTCAAATGTTGTCGTGCTGTCCAGAGTTAAAGCTGCTGCTGCTGCTGCCTCCTGCCGTGTCATGCTGCATATTTTGCTGCTGTGTAAAAGCACTTGGTGGCTGCCTGTCTTTTCGAGAGAGGTGCTGCTGTTGCTGCTGCCAGTTTCTCCTGCTGCCTCCAGTTCCTGCTGCTGTTGCTGCTTCCAGATACCAGCCTGCTGTTTCCACTTCCTGCTGCTGGTTCCACTTCCTGCTGCTATTGCTGCTTCCAGTTCCCAAGCTGCTGTTTCCACTTCCTGCTGCTGCTTCCACTTCCCGTTTTTGTTTCTGCTGTCAGTTCCTGCTGTTCCTGCTGCTGTTGCTGCTGCCAGTCCGTCTCTCTCTAATCTCTAAGATACGACATTTACATGTATTACTAGTGCCTCTACAGTGATGCTCTATGAAAGAGGAATGCAAACCCGTGGATACACATGCCTCTGTAGCACGTATATGTTGCTTTAGATTTCACTTACACACCGCGCACCAGCAGTGATTCAACGTAGACGCTAGTGAATGCCTGATGTGTATATGAATATAGAATCTTTACTTTTGAATACTAGTCACATGCATGCATCCATCTGCATGCGTATCCACTGAAGCTCAGCACGAGAAATAAACTTGGCTTCTATCTCTTTTATACAAGTGTCAGGGTGCGATATATATATATATATATATATATATATATATATATATATATATCAGCAGCGCTTTTCCCCTACAGGTGGATCTCCCTCTGTAGCAAATACCGAGACGAGAATATATACAGAAACACCACATGCAATTTTTTATGTATGTGTTCCTGTGAAGCACAAGGGCATAGATATATGTCTTCTTCCACCTTGTGTATTGATATAGAGCGAATGAACCCTTCTTGTAGTGAGGGACCTTTGGGAGCGAGTTGCTTATGACCTGCTGCTGCAGCAGCGCTACTCAATGCACCTTTGAGGCCTCCTCTGCTGCGTCTTCGCCGCAGATTGTTATTGATATCCTCAAGATATCAATAATGAAATTTCACTTATTTAAACCTGCTGATTCGGAGATGGGATCTTTCTCTGGAAGCTCACAGCAAGCATCTGGCTCTTCACTGAAGAATAGCAAGCACATAGAAGTGTAGCATGTTAGATATCACATGCAAGGCTCCGGAACTTATTTTCATAGATGATGGGAGGATTTATATGAGAAAATATATATATGCATATATGGATGTGTATATATGTGAATATATATATATATATATATATATATATTTCTCGACGTGCTGAAGGTTGCCAGGAAAATTTACATCTCTCTCTCAGTCTTTTCAAAAGAAATGTCCTTAATGCAACGATTGTGTTCACTTCCATTTCTCTACCTCAAGGTAAATAGACGTTATCAAATGGATGTCGCATTCACACGCTCGCGAGACATGACCTCTTCGATCTCACTCTTCCTCCGCCCACATCCTCTATCACACTCCTGCGTGCTATACACTGCTCCTGCTCCCTCATATATATATATGTATATATATATATCTTATAGGCATGCACTTTGATCTGCCTATGACGGCGTATATTTGAAATACGTACTTTGATAGTGCATGCAGGTAAAGAGAAATGCCGTTTTTCTTAATGATTTTCCATTTCTCTCCCGACCCGTCTTCACGCAGTTCTGACGCCCTTCCTGCAAAAGGGAGAGAACTTTACTTTTAGAGAAACGTTTTAAAGCACGTGCTTCGACAGTAGACGCAGCTGCATATCAGGAGGCCTAGTAGACGCCTGCGCCTACTGCCACAGCAGACGTGCACGTCTTCTGCTGTAATTTTCTTGGGAAAGTCGTGTTGCAGCAACGGGAGAGAGAAGCAGCAGCAGGAGAGAGAAGCAGCAGCATCTGTGGCTTGAAGTTATGTTGCAACAAGAGATATATATAGTAACAGAGGCAAACGTGAGCGAGATACGCCAAACAAATGAGCAACCGTGTTACAGCATTCATATCGAGTCAAATTCATGTGGATGTGGAATTGCAGGTGAAATATATCTACTGTTCTATATATTTCCTCCTTGAGATCCTCACGCCGTTTGCCTATGCTTACTACTTCTTAGAAAGCGTCTCAATCTCTACCTGTGGCCACACACACATACATCAACTTACGCCTCTACATACGTGGGCTACTTCTCTACGCAGTACTTCTCTGTATTTCATATACAGCTGCAGAACTAGAATACACTAAGCGTATGCAGCACGTACTGTTGAACGTGACCACGCACATTATATATATGTGCTGCCTGAGGGCGCTTGCAGAATATTTCCGGTGTGAGTTTCACAGAACTCTTCTGTGGGGTAGCACCTGCTTAGTGCTGTTCAGTTACAGCATTGCAGACCAGGTGCTTGTCCCCCTATACGATACGTGCACTCACGGACGAATCTATCCATCCAAAAGCACAGACATGTGTATACGTGTGGCTCCACAATTAAAAGGTAGGCCTGCATATAGGCACGCAGACTTGAACATACTGGCACTATATAGTCGCTTCTTTGAATGTAGATGAGCGTATAGATATTCAAATAGGCAAAGAAATACGAATACTGATGTGCATGCATCTATCTGAGATAATCTCAAGGGGCCAACAGCGTTGCTTGTCCGAGAGGGATAGCAGCCCACACTACGACATATCTCTTAGAAAGACACTCGCTCAGTGAGTAGCAACGGCACGTGCAACAGGAAAAGCACCATTGCATGCACTTCCAACCTTTACCTATCGGATGTGCTCCTGTAGAAACTCATTTGAGAAGACATCCGTAAAAGTGAAGAGATAAATGTCTATCTCCGCTCGCTTTTACCGCGTGCGCCATTACTGGGCAGTACAACACATGTATCCGTCTACATAATCTTCGCAAATTATGAAGAGATAGTTGCATGCGAATGCACGTTTATACGTGTATTTCTTTCTGTCTATATGATGTAAATACGTGCGCATGTACTGTATATACGAAGAAAGACAAGAGTGAACCCGCATCGGTTGTAAAAAGTAAGGATTGAGAAGTAGCGAAGTGGAGAGTTTATCAAGTAAGAAAGAGGATGCTTCTTTGTGTAGTACCAGAGGCAGCCTCTTCAATCCACTTCTTTAGATTGACTTCCTGGTATACATGTCTATACATAGAGATGCGTAGGGGCATGATATAGGTATATCCTGTATTGCTTTCTGCTGCGCTTTACATGCACAGTGATAACAAGAGTGTCAAGCACTGGTGGCCGTTGTAGAAGCAATACACTTGTCCCCAAGGTATACCACGCGTAAACAGCAACCGACCGAGGTCAGCAAGCATAAGCGCAGCTTCCCCTACTCATAGAAGCCGATATAGCTTTAGTGTTTTCTCTATATTTGTTTTGTAGATACGTCCTTTTCAGCAGCATGCAATCGCAGCAACTGCTTCTTTAGCTGTACTCTTCAAGCACCACATGTGCAATGCAGCAGCAGCAGTGGGCCCCTGCCCTAGAGCATCCCCAGGCTAACACACAGCGACCTCAGCTGTAGCTATAGCCTTGCAGAGAGAGAGAACAGGAAGAGAAATGATAGCGGCAAGCAGATCAAACCGCAGCCGACGTGACTGTCTCATTCCTCTCTGCATACCGAGCACCTTGATATCTTTCATTTTGTTTACACCTGGATCAGCTCTCCCTTCTCCAGGCTAGGGTCAGTTGCTCAGTCTCTCTACCTTTTAAACTTTCATAGAAGTCATTTTCTTTTCCTTGGCTGCTGCGCTACTGCAGCAGGAGCTAACGAGCAGCAAGTGACATAGCAACATAGCTCCTCCACGCAGATTTCTACTGTTACTACCAACAGCGAGGTAATATCATCCTTCAAGAGGAAAAGCAATACACATAGGCATCACCAATACAAAGGCCAGATATTTATATGTGCGTTGAGATGTATGTGCACAGACCAGTATCCTTACTCATTGATATATCGATCTCTTGAAGGAACCCATCGCCGCGTCTTCACAGATATTTCTGTCTACTAATCAAGGTTTCTATACAGTTGGGGCGTTGGCTCGTTGAAATGTAAGTGGGTATACACTCGTATTTGCGGTGTATCTACACACGAAGGTCCACGCATGGGTAGCTGATGAGTACAACTGCGTGTAGTGGCACATGGGACTTGCTCGACTCGACACCCGCATTCATACGCTGGGAATAGTGCTAAATTATTCGATAATAAGTGACATCCTCTGCTCCTGCAGGCACATTCGAATCGTGTGGTGTGCGTATTCTCCTTCATAATATCCACACGACAGAGCAACAGCACCCCCCTATGCAACAGCAGCAGCGCAAGAGCAGCAGCATGTGATGTCTCAAGTCCTACTGTTGGTGCATGCACGCATGCACTACTCTCACGGCAGCACATTTTTGTCTGTGTACTTCCACGCGACATGTCCCTCTCTGTATGAAAGTGTATTTGCCACGTACTGCATGCATTCTTTACGAGCTATAGAAATCCTCATCACGTGAAGACCACCTCGGCTACACATACATGTGCACTCGCGTGTACAGGGGAAGAAGCATATACGCCTAGTGAAGGTTTGCAGATCGATAGAGGGATCCTTGTCAGCATTCAGAGGTGAATGACGCTTAATTCTCTTCAAGGCGAGGAGCAGTATCCTCCTAACTAACAACCACGAAGCCACGAAATTTTCTGCCTTGAGACATACTCTCCCTTACAAGCAGAAAACACCTCTCTCGAGTTTCTTCATCATCTGGTTCACGCATTGAAAGACAAAGTGTCCCGCTTGCAGTTTCGTCCTGTCCGTTTCTTCCGCATGCGGTGCGGCTACAAGCCTTTACAAGGGCACGTCTGCGGATATCAGCAATTGCAAGAGCGGCATCGAATTGATAAATAACTAACAGTGCGATAATACGAACTGAACAAGGACGACAAAGGTATTGAATCTGCAATAATCCGAGGGACTTTCAATAAAGGCAAGAAAACGAGGAAATTGTCTTTTCACATCATGTCGTTCCAGAGCAAAACCGTTTCTCTACTCCAGTGGTTTTTCCTTTGCACATGCACCACTTCCGGAAGAGATACGTGATGCGCGGGCACCGTATGTCTATACACCCGAAGCTCTGGACGTGGGGTGTATGTCTACTTAAGCAGAAACCACTCTCCAGAGTAATTTTTCTTCTGTCGTTTCTCCGCGCTTGTGGAAAGTCGGTATTTCGTTCTATTTCCCTACCCCACACGTCGTCTCAAGTCGTCTTCGCAGCATCACCCTACACATGCGCGTGAATCTTCAAGTGTAAGTACACCGCAAATACGAGTGGATGAACAAGTACTGTTCGCTTACCCCCGTAATACATCTCTCTCCGCACACCTCCAGTGCACTTCTACTGCGAAACTGAATCACACATCGAAATATTCCTCTTTCTCTTCGACATCGATTTTCTCTTCCACATATATATATATATATATATATATTCCTCTTTGTGTCTTCTGCCCCTATGTGGATATGCACTGCGTGAGCGTAGGGTGTTGTGTATTGCAAGGGGAATGCGGAAGGATGTGTTGCTGCTGCTCAGGTGAATGGCCACTTCGTTTCTATAAATGTCTAGTACAACCTGAAGGCAGTATGATTGCTTTTGTTGAAAAAGAAACAATGACATAAAGTTGTTCTATCATATTTGTTATAGAGAAACGACGATAGGGATATCGAAGTGCATGCAGCAGCTGTTTCAAATGTGCCTTTATCACGATGCCATTGAACGCGCATGAGCGCGGTGAAAGCAATGAGACTTCTTCTTTTGTTCAAGTGAAAGTGTTTCACGTGTGTGTAACGCCTGTTTTATAGAGGGGTTTTGCGTTTCTCGCTGCATGCAGCGTCTACGTAGCTTCCAGGGCATGCATATCGAAGGTGACTCGCTGCATGCGAAGCAGAAGCGTTCTCCATGAGGTCCTGCATGCATGCTGCTGCGAATCTATCTTGTCTAATGATCAGTTCTTCCTGTCGTCATAGTGGCTTTCAGCTTCCAAAGGCTTTTGCTGCTGCTGCAGCAACTTCCCTTGCGCAAGGCGTCGTTGCTGCTGCGGCAGACGCAGTATGTAGTAGATCCGCTGCTGCCACGTCTTCCTGATTCAAAGCCTTGTGAACAGCGTATTGCACATACTTTTTGTTCACTGCTGCTTCTGCAGGGTAACAGCAGTCGATCATATCTTTTGCTGCTGCTGGTGCTGCTGCTGCTCGCATCTCTTCTTTTTCATCCACGTTTTCATCTTCCTGCTGCTGCTCTCTTACGCAAGTTGCTGCTGCAGCAGCAGCAGCCATCGAATCAAATGACGTACGTTCGGTTGCTGCTGCTGCAAACACATCCACAACCTGGCGTACAACTCCTGCTGCCTCGGCCAACCCCTGCGAAGACACGCTGGAGCAGCAAAACACATAAACAGCAGCAGCAAAATCAATGCATATGCAACAGCAGCAGCAAAACACAAAACGCATATGCAGCAGCAGCAGCAGCACCAGCACCAGCAGAATGCATGCATACGTTCAGCAGCAGCAGCAGCAGCACCTGTTGCAACAGACTGCGATGATAATTTTCCGGCTGCAATACCAAGGAGACCCCGTGTCTATGGATGATATAAAGATAGCAGCAGCAGCAGAGGTTTACTCGAAGGTGACAGCCTCCACGAGATGGCGGTCCTGTAAAGGTTTATGCAGCATATGAAGCAGACGAGCCAGGCAGCTGTTGCTGCTGCTTTGCTGCTGCTGCTGCTGCTTCTTCTCCTTTCGCCGCGTGTTCAGCAGCCACTGCAACGCTGCTGGCGAAGGCAGTCGCAGTTCATCTGTTTCATTTGTCGAATCATCTGCAGCAAGAGCAGCAGCAGCAGCAAAAACACGAAGCATCTTCACGTGTACTTGGCTTCACTATATACATATATATATATATATTCTTCTTCTTCTGGGGTATGAAGAGAGTATGGGTTGACAATGCAGTGTACATACACTGCAAACGACAGCAGGAGCTGGTGTTGTAGGAGAAGAGCGAGTAGCAGCAGCAGCAGGAGTCGAAGAGCAGTGCGTCATACAGCAAGGGCAATCTTCTATAGACAACAGACAGAGATATGTAAAATGCACTTGTATAGAGAAACTGCTCGGGGAATGTCGGAAACGCTTCGAATGCGACTGGAGTCGCTAAACAGAAAACGAACCTCAATGCAGAGTCTCCTTCATTGCCGCATGCATGCGTACATCTAAAGACACAACGACGAAGCAACAGCAGCAGCAGCAGCAATATCAAGAGCATTTTGTTGCTTCAGATGATATCGCTGAGCTGCTGCATGCTGGTAAAACAATGACATAAACGCGGCCATCAACTGCATGCAGCAGGAAGACATACAAAACACATCTATGCTCGCTGCGAGATCTGCATGCAAAGAAAGAGAAGATACGGACATAGATGTGCATGCAACGATATCTTCTACACAAGCTGACAGCTATACAAATATCACTGTTGCATACGGAGATGTTAAGGATGCTCAGGTAGAATGCATTTGCCTAGGGATGAGGTGCCTGCCCTCTTTCCTTCTCAACAGACACCGAACAGATCTTCTCAGAACCCGTCCACAACGCACTGTCCTGCTGCTCCTCGTCTTCTGCGTCTACTGCTACTGCTGCTGACGTTGCTGCTGCTGCTGCTGGAGGTTGCTGCTGCTGCTGCTGGAGGTTGCTGCTGCTGCTACTGGAGGTTGCTGCTGCTACTACTGGAGGTTGCTGCTGCTGCTACTGGAGGTTGCTGCTGCTACTACTGGAGGTTGCTGCTGCTGCTACTGGAGGGTGCTGCTGCTGCTACTGGAGGTTGCTGCTGCTGCTACTACTGGAGGTTGCTGCTGCTGCTACTGGAGGTTGCTGCTGCTACTACTGGAGGTTGCTGCTGCTACTACTGGAGGTTGCTGCTGCTGCTACTGGAGGGTGCTGCTGCTGCTACTGGAGGTTGCTGCTGCTGCTACTACTGGAGGTTGCTGCTGCTACTACTGGAGGTTGCTGCTGCTGCTACTGGAGGTTGCTGCTGCTACTACTGGAGGTTGCTGCTGCTACTACTGGAGGTTGCTGCTGCTGCTACTGGAGGTTGCTGCTGCTACTACTGGAGGTTGCTGCTGCTACTACTGGAGGTTGCTGCTGCTACTACTGGAGGTTGCTGCTGCTGCTACCGGAGGTTGCTGCTGCTGCTGCTGGAGGTTGCTGCTGCTGTAAGAACTAACGTGGGGCGCCAGATTGTAGAGCTCCGTAGAAGTAGGCCATGCAGCAGTTGCTGAAGATATGCGGCATCAGCAGCAGCACTGCGATCTCCTTCCAGAAGCCCATGCCTACTGCGATATATCCATAGCAGCAGGTAAGCGAAATGCAGCAGAAGAAGCTGCTCTGCCAGCAGGATGCTCCAGCGAGCAGCAGCAGTCGAAAGCAGCACGTATACAACGCTGTTCTGAAAGAAAAACAACCCATAATGATCAGGCAAAGACCCCACGTACGCAAAAAAGAGAAATTCACATATAAGCAAAATAATATATCTCTATCTATAAATATATACATATATATATGTGTATATGTACCTTGAGGAAGAGAGATGGTTGAGGGAAAGAAGAAGAGCCTGCATTCCAAGGCGATGATGATGATGTTGATGAAGCAGCAGATGCCAATGGAAGACGCATGCACAGGAGTTTTGAAAACAAACTGCTGCGCATGCAGCTGTCTACACGCAGCAGCGAAGCAGAAGAAGAGCGATGACAGCAGCTCCAAAAAGAACTCGCAGCAAATGTGTTGTTGCAGAATTTCTCTTTACTCAAACAAAAACAGCAGCAACAGCCACCGCGAGGTCAGCAGCAGCAGTGACGCATCCGCATGCTAAATGCATGCATGCAAAGCCCATCTATGCATGCAGTGCCCATCTATGCATGCAATGCCAAAGTATGCATGCAGTACTTGTGTACGCATGCAGTGCCAATGTATGCATGCATGCAATGCCCACCTAAGCATGCAAGGCTTACGCACGCAAGGCTCTCCGGCGCATGCGACGCCCACCTATGCATGCAACGCTCACCTGCGCATGCGTGCAACGCCCATGTGTGCATGCAGTGTATACACGCATGCATTATCCGTGCATGCACGCATGCAGAGCCCCCATGTATGCTCGCATGCAGTGCCCCCATGTACGCATGCAATGTCGATTTATGCATGCTAACTGAGAGAGAACTAGCAGAAGGTGCGTTCTGCAGGAGGCGCTGGGATGCCTCTTCTTTGCTGTCGCTGCTGCTGTGCTGCTGCTGCTGTTTCATGCCCAGTCCATCGCAATGGAAAGATTCGCATAGACTCTGTACTACGGGTGGTTGAACGCATGCAGAGCATGCATGCATTAGAGAGCAGCAGGAGTCTTACCGAGTAGCAGGCGCCTCGCAGCGATGGCCGAGGCGTCGCGGTTTGTAGGGGACAAGAAGAAGTGCATGCAGCAGGAACGCTACGACGTGGTTGGCAGCAGCAGCAGCACATAATTTGCCCTGTGCTGCTCGTGTTGCATGCAGAAACAGCGAGAAGGCGAGGCTGCCGCTGACACACATGAAGCAGCAGCGAAGCAGCAGCAGCAGCACGAACTCGAGTCCTTGGAAGAAAGGAGAAGAAGATACATGCGCAGCGAATGTTTCTTCTGCTGCAGCAGGCGAAGACGTTGCAGCGCTCGCAGCAGCAGCAGCAGCAGATGCATGCTGCTCTGCTGTTGTCGAAGAAGAAGAAGGCGAAGATCCAGAGGTAGTTGTGAAGAGTCCAGTGTCCAGCCGCAGCAGCAGCCAGTAGACGCTCGCGAGCAGCAGCAGATCTCGCATTACCGCTGCCTGAGCATGATGCAAAAGAGAAAAATCAACTCCACATTCATCCAACACATCTGCAAGACTCTTCTTCTTCTGTAGAGAGACACGCGCGTTGCATGCAAAAAAGTGCACAGAGCATGAGAGAAACAAGCTACGAGGTCCCCTGCATGCCAAAATCTGCTATAATATACATGTTATACGCAGTACATTGGGTATTTCATTCATATACATTTATAGTATAGCCAGAAGAAATAGAGTGTATAGAGCTCTTGTTTGCTGTGAGGCTGCTGCCTCTATTTTGTTTTCGACATCCACAGAACGTGCACCAGAAGTGCTCTCGAAAAGTGCATGCAGACGCTACATTCTGCATGCAGACGGACAGCATATCTTGCATGCGTGCAAGCAGTACATCTTGCATGCATGCACATGATATATCATGCATGCATGCACATGATATATCATGCATGCATGCAGACGCTACACCTTGCACGCATGCTATTCGAGAAAAAGACGACATGAATAACGACAGACGCTTCACTTCTGGAACTCAAATACGATGTACAAGGCCATCGCCGCTGCCTCATCACCGCAGAATCCTCCTTTCTTTTTCTACTTTTATATTCTCTGCGTGAGGGCAGCAGCACATTCAAGCAGAGAGCCAGTAGCACTGTGCAGCAGCAGGCCGAGAAGCAGCAAAAGGCAGACTGGAAAAAAAAAAGACAGAAACTCCTGCAGCAGCAGCAGCATTTGCAAAGAAGAATTTTAGGAAACGCACAAGGTTGCGGAAAGTGTGGATGCGGTATGTCCGAGAAGGAATCGCGCTGCGAATACACTGCAGCAGCTGCAGCTGCTGCTGCTCTGATAGAGGCTGCTCCTGCTGCTGTTGCTGCCGCTGCTGCTCCCGCTTCTCGAGCGTTCGCTGCCACGCTGCCGTCGCCCTGCGCCGATCCCACACCATTCGCAGCTGCGCTGCTGCGTCAATGACCTGCGCCAGAGCAGCAGCAACAGCAGCAGCAACAGCAGCAGCAGCAACAGCAGCAACAGCAGCAGCAGCAACAGCAACAGCAGCAACAGCAACAGCAGCAACAGCATGTACAGGCCTCTCCCACTATCTCACCTCCACATGTTTGGGGATTGCTTCTGTGAATTTCTTCGAAGTAGACTTTCTGTCTCTGCGCATGCATGCAGGGTTTACGAGTGTTGTCAGTTGTGATAGGCAAGCAGGAGAGTCACAATATGCATGTGCATGCCAGTTGCAGGGAAGGAAGAGGAAATCGAGTTTCTTTGACCTTTTCTCACCTTTGGTGTCTTCCTTTTTGAAAGAAAAAGAGTGCTGCTGCTGCTGCTGCTTCTGGGCATGCAAGCTAAAAAGTGCCTGCCAGAGTCACTACATGCAAAGTGCATGCATGCAGTCGAGATACAGACGACCCGGCTTCCCCACAGAGAGAAAAACATTCACGTGTTCAACGCATACAGAGAGGTTTCACCCAGAAGCAGGAAAAAGCAGAAGAAGCGAAATGTCGCTGCTGCTGTTGGTGCTTCTGCGAAGGCGAAGACAACGCAGCGACAGAAGCAGCAGCACCAGCAGCAGCAACTGCCGTGTACCAATACGTTGCATGCACAGGGAAGAATATGACCCCGAGTGAACTGTATGCAGAGAAAAGAAATTGAATGTAGAGCTGTAACATATTTCCCAGAGAAATAGACGTTCTACAGATGCATGAAAAGAAAAACAGCTCCTATCTTACATGCAATCAAAAGAGATCTCAATCTCATCTGCTGCATCCCCATTTTTCTCTCTCTCTCTCTCTCTCTATGTAGAGATGGTGAGAGAGAGAGAAGCAGCAGCGAGAGACGAGCTTACGAGCTTGGAAGGATTGTAATGTTGAAAAAAGCCTCCTTCTGCTGTTGCGTAGTCAAAGGGATAGAGGTGATGCCAGTTGTGCCAACCTTCTCCTACTGCAACAAAGGAGGTGAACAGAGACTCCCGTGGACGCGTGCTGCTGCTGTAGGGTCGATCTCCCCAGAAATGCGCAACGCTGTTCACTGTCCACGTTGCATGCAGACAGACGCACCACCGCAGCACGCCTGCAGCAACAGCAGTAGCAGCAGCATCAGTAATAACGCAGCAAAACACACAGAGACCGACCACCCAGCGCATGCAAAGGAAGAAAAAACGGCGGGGCTCGGTTTCTTCACCGCCCTTCCTCACTGCGCAGCGTTACAGCAGCAGCATTCCCACAATACAGCAGCGTAACAGCAGCAGCAGCAGCAACAAAGCAGAAGACGCAGAGTACTTTCTTCACAGGAGGGCATGCAGCGGGTTGGGGTGGGTTCATCATCGTACATGCGCTGGGTGACGTGTTGCTGCTGTTCCATCGAGGCGAACAAGAAGCAGCAGCAGCAGTACTTGAGGTGAGGAGGCAGCACAGGTTCTCGTCTGCATGCATCATTAAGATGCACTCAGCATATTTTTTTTCTGTTTTGCAGAAAGCCCCTCATAACACACAGAACGTTCTCCCTCCACCGGGGAAGCAGCAGCCCGTTTGTGAACAGAAAGAAACATCTCCTCCCAATGAAGACACTGCTACTGTTTCAAAAACAGCAGCACCTGGAGGCTGCCCTCACCGTGTACGAAGAAGCCAAGCCAGAAGTCTCCATATACGAAATAACCGTAGAGAGCGGGGAGAACAAAACAGAACGTTTGATTCCACCAGGGATCGAGCTCTTTCTGCAGGCGGACGCATCCATCCTTCAGCAGATCACTGCAGTCGATATCATGGCCTGGAGAGACACAGACACAGAGGAGAGGCCGAAGCAGATTCGAAGAAAGAAACACGAGAGTGCAAACAGAAGCCCAAAACAGACTGCTTCTTCTCGTTTACCTTCTTCCTGCGACTATGTCTATCTATAGATCTACTTCACTTACTTCTGCTTCTGTGTATGTGTGTCTATCTCCTCACAAAACGTATCGACTATGGGTCTACGTCAGTAGGGATCTGCTGGCGGAATGGGAAGAATAATATAACAAAAAGGGGCAGTCGCTGCGCCGGCACGGAAAAGAAATAGTGAACTGCTGTCTCTGTTGCTGTTGTTGCTATTGCTGCTGCTGCTGCTACTGTTGCTACTGCTAGTGCTGCTGTTGTTGTTGCTATTGCTGCTGTTGCTATTGCTGCTGCTGCTACTGTTGCTACTGCTAGTGCTGCTGTTGTTGTTGCTATTGCTGCTGTTGCTATTGCTGCTGCTGCTGCTGTTGCTACTGCTAGTGCTGCTGTTGTTGTTGCTATTGCTGCTGTTGCTGTTGCTGCTGCTAGTGCTGCTGCTGTTGTTGTTGCAGGGAAGCAAGAAGCAGTGAAGTGCGGTGCGTATTATAGAGAGAAGGACATAAAGCACTTCTTTCTCTTCTGCTGCTGCTGCTGACATACCAGCGAGACGGACGTCCTCTGGCTTTTTCAGCAGCAGCCAGCCCACGTGCGAATAGAAGAAGCCTCGTGCAGCATTATACGGATCTGCCTTCGTATCTGAATGTTTGTGATGCACCCGATGATCCCGCGCCTGCAGCAGAGACGAGCAGCAAAGCATTCTTCAGCAAGCAGATCCTTCTTCCCTTTCAAAATACCTATCTGCGTCTCTCAATCACATCCAAGGCGCACGCGCTTCCTCCCACTTCTTTTCTATTTGCTCTTATCTATAGATGATGAGTCGCTAGCGATACTCTGCATGCACGTCGGTGCATGCACATGCATGTGCAGGCAGCACGAGCAGCAGCAGCAGGAGGTCGATGCATGCAGATGCATGCGCAGGCAGCAGCAGCAGCAGTAGTAGCAGCAGCAGCAAGGGAGATGGGTGCATGCGCGCGCGCAGGCAATAGCAGGAAGAAGATGAGCTGTCATTTGTGCTGCTGTTGCTGGTCTCGCTGCATTTCGCATATCTCTGCAAGGCACACTTTCTTCTGTTGTTTTCAGGAGGTTCCTGTTGGTGCTGTTGCTTCTTCTTGTCTCTCCACATGGGGACAACAGAAAGACAGCGTGTCTCCTTGTGGAAGAAAAAAAGAGAGAACTCCCAAAGTAGAAGAGGAGGAGACAACGCAATGAACAGCAGTTACCAGAGGGGCAAGATGCTTCTTGCAGACAGAGACACACTGGAAGAAGAAGAAGCAGCTCATGCGTGAAAGAATCAGATGCTGCTGCTGTCTGTCCAGAGCATGCAGAAATGTTTCTCGCCGCTACATGCACAAGAAGAAGAAGAAAAAGAAAACAAAGTAGAAGAAAAAGAAGAAGACATAGAAGGAAAAGGGGAAAAAGAAGAAGAGAAAGAAGAAAAGTCGCTTACCCAATGATAGATACTCCCCTGATTTGCTACGGAGTTCAAAAAGAGCATCAGGCAGCGATAGGGAAGGCCGGCTTTATACGAGCGATGAGACCAGAGGCGATGCGCTCCACATGTAATCCCCAGCCCCGTCAGCACGTACAACACATACGTCTGCATGCAGCAGCAGCAGCAGAGCAGCAGCAGCAACACACAGCAAATGCAGCAGAACAGCAGCAGTAGCAGCAGCATAGCATGTCACAGCAGCAACAAATCAAATGCAGCAGCAGCAGCACATTGAAACAGCAGCAGCAGCAGGTGGAGGTTGAGGGGAGCAGCAGAAGGTGAACTTTTGGTTCTAGGGGGAGGTAGAGTAGCGCTTGAAGAGACAAAAGTAACAGCAGTACAGCAGCAGGTTGTGCAATATAGCAGGAGATTCCTTTCTTCTTCTGCAGCAGCAGTCATGAAGAACGTCTATTCGAAGGAAGCAGCACCGAACCTCTTTGAGTTGCAGCATGCGCAGACGGAAGTGCTGTGGTTTCATCATCGGCTCTTCTCAACGCAGCAGCAGCAGGAACGGAAGCAGGAAGCAGCACCAACAGAAGTGTAAAAAAGTAGCATGAGAAGTATAGCAGTACCAGTGTCAACAACAAGACGCGACAGAGAAGAAGAAGAAGAAACAGCAGTACGCGCTGGCAACAAAGAAAGCGTATCAAAAGATTTTCCAAAGAACCTCATCGCAGAACAGCAAGGAACCCATCAGAAGAAAAAGCAGGTATACATAAAAAGAAGCAGGAAACACAACAGCAACAGCAGAAGACGAGGGTGCATGTGGGATGAATGTGTGCTTTGAGAGCAGCAGCAGCAGCAGCAGTTTATCCCAGAGAAGAGCAGCAAAAGAGAAAAAAGAAGCTTTCAGAGGCAACTGTGCATGCAGTAGATGTTTTATTACCTCCAAGAAAATGCGCCAACGCCGGGGGTGGGAGAAAAGAAGAAGAAGGCCAGTGACAGCGAAGAGGTGGAAAAAGAGAAGGAAGGTGAACATTACTGGCCTGAGACTCTTAAAGTATCTTTCGATGACGCGCGTGCATGCGCTGAAGCAGAACAGCACCTCCACGACCATGCAGCTGCAGCAAAACCCCAAAAAGGGAATCAAGGCTGCTCGTCGTCGTCTCTACGGAAGCGTAAATCGACAGCATGCATGCACTGACCTCAAGCTGCGCTGTCTTCTCTATGAGCACAGCACCTAAAGAAAGAGAAGACAGAAAGGAAACCGATAGAGACGGCTGTGAGAACAGGAGTATGTAGATAGATGCCCAGAAGAGCAGCTCTTCACCCCCGTATATTGTTGACAGCAGAAAGATAGAGAAAAGGAGAGGGAAAGATAGACAAAGAGGAGGTGTATGTACACCATTACCCCGTGGTAGGTGTATCTACGCAGAGAAGTATATACAAGACTTATGTAGAACACATGGCCTGCTGCAGCTTGCTCGACACGCAAAAACTCACAGGTATATCACTGCTGATGAATCCACGGAAGACGCAACCTGCTAGAAGCAAAGAAAACCATATATGACCTCGCAAGGTTGTTTTCTGGAGAGTCACACTAATCACACACTTGTCCTTATGGAAGGAGCAATAGGAGCAAGAGTATTGCTATCATCTCATGCGTCGACCTGCACGACTCTGTAGCTGCTCCTGCTGTTGTTCACGCACAATCCTCTTCTCCCGCCGTCACCTGCTGCTTCTCGTCTTCTCGCAGATGTTTCCTTATGCTGCTGAAAAGAGCTGAACCTGCTGCTGCTGCTTCTGCTTCCCCACTTCTGCTGTGGCTGCTCTCAGTCAACATACGTCTCCGCTTCATGCTGCTGTGCTGCTTCTGCGAATCTGCTGCTGCTCTCGTGAGAGCAACCAGCAGCTTTTCACCCCACAAAACACCATGCGCTACAGGCTTCTTACCTCCTACGTCATCGCTTCTCGACTAGTTCTTCGTGTCATCCGATTGCTGCTGTTTTTTCTACCTACCACTGCTGCTCTCGTAACCTGCTGCTGCTGCTGCTGTCGTAACCTGCTGCTGCTGTCGTAACCTGCTGCTGCTGTCGTAACCTGCCCTTGCTGTCGTAAGCTGCTGCTCTCTCTCTTTTTGCTGCTGCTGTTCCTACCTGCTGTTGTGTGTCTTCTTGCTGCTGCTGTTCCTATCTGCTGCTGTTTTCTCTTATAGCTGCTGCAGTACTTACAACTTTGCGAAGAGAGCAGCGTGACTGCTGCCAGGGAGGTGCTGCAGCAGCGGATGGTATAGGGCAGTCACGGCGATTATTATAGCAGCAACAGGCTGCAGTAGAGCTCGAACTCTTTCAATTGCTAAACAAATCTCCGCCACGCGGCCTCTTCTTCTTTGCCTGTTCATCGAGCGCATGCAAAGCGTCGTCTTTTCAAATTTAAAGGAGACCCTGCTTCAGCAGCAAGCAGGTGCAATGCATGCGCAAGCGCCCCCCAGATCACCATGCCGTGGCATGCACAACATAGACTCTAGGTGAAATGGTGCATGCAGAAGCAGCAGATCATCAGTTCCACCCATGCGTATGCAGCATATACATATTTATATACATATATATGCAGCACATATATGCATGCAAGAGATATACGCATGCAGCAGATCGATGCACGCAACAGATATATTGATGCAGCAGCAATACGCGTGGTCTCGGAGAAGAGGTCCACAGTAATTCCAGTTCAGCAACAGAGGGAATAGAGAAGCATCATTAACGTCTACGTCCTTCCCATGCAACATGATGCGTCTTCCACCGCCGATGAAGGCAGCAGCGGACCTGTATGAGCGACCTGTTTGGCAATTAAAACTTCATATAAGTGTCGTAAGCACCTCTAGCAGGCAGCAGCAGCAGCAGCGCTTCGTCAGCTATTTCTATCAACAGCACCCGAGGAGAGAGCCACCTATCTCGCACATGCAGAGGGCGCTGAGGAAGCATGCATGTAGTTCTTCTAAATTTTGAACTTTCGAGGTACCCCTCATGGTCATATGTAAACACTTGTGTCTACTACTCGTGCCTACTTCCACGGGGCTTTCTTTCCATTCGCACGCTCGCATATACACACATGCATGCGTACATGCACAAAAATTTATTTACCTATATATATATATATATATATATATATATATATATATATATATATAAATCTATATGCAGCTGTGACTTGGGTATGTGGACGCCAGAAGACGACCTGGGTATGCATCTCGGTGTTGCAGCGTACACATGCATCCACAGAAACATAGACACAGATAGACATATGGAGAGATATCCACGGGTATATATCTGAACAGTCAGTATAGATCCACATATAGGCATATATGTGCGTAGGAAACTAGAATCATTTAACGGGGAAGAGGTTTCAACAAAGAGCGCTTTCGCATGTACAAGGGCAGAGAAGAATTTGATACATTCGTAAACATATCCACAGACTGTATATCACGTGATAACATCTCTATATACACTCCCCACAACCCGAGATGATAGGTCGCATGCACTGATATATCAGCGATGGGATAAAAATCCAAGAGATCCAGGTGAGCAGCAGCGTCGCTTCAACTTACTTGATGTTTGCATGCAGGAGCTCATGGCCTGTCGGCTCCTGAGGGTGCTGAGGTGCTGCTGCTGCTGCTGCATCGGGGCCCTCAACAGCAGCCTTGCTGGTGCAGTAGAGCTGCGCAGTAAGGGCGATGCTGCGAAGAAGTTGCTTGACAGCGAATCCGAATAAATAGAGGATAATTAATGCGTGCGCGAAGGGAATTCCTTTGATGAGGCAGCCAGTGAAGAAAACCGGAAAGTACACACGATATAACTGCGTCAAGGGGGAAGGAGGAGCTCTTGATGTCTGGCGCTGCTTGTTGCTACTGTTCTCGTAGACGGTCCTGAGCTTGCTGCTGCGGAAGGACCTCAATACACCGACCACGCAAAGCAGCATTCCTTTGAAAAGCTGGAGTGTTGACGCCAGGGCAGTCAGAGAGAGAATAGCAGCAGAAGTCGGTTTATATGTCGGCCGCAGCGCGTTGGTGAAGAGAGACGCATCGTCGCAATACTGCAGCAACAGCGCAATAGAGACACAAACGGTTATCATCAGGGCAGCAGCCACCGACTCCTGCTGATGCTGCTGCATCAAGCAAAAATCTCCCTTCAAACATCAATGCATGCAAGGGAAGAGATCATCTACATTGCTGCTGCTGCTGCTGCTGCGCATGCACAACTTCCCTCACATTCGATGCATGCAGATCACATGTTGGGAGCGCGCTGCACTTTATCAAGGGATCCTGCGAAGGCTATCTCTGCAGCAACAGCAGCAGCAGCTAACTCGAAAGTCACGTCCGTGAGATGAAGCGTAGATTACATGTAAACCGCTGGCTGCGTGTTTGCATGTATCTCGGGCAAATGCATTAGACGCGCGCAGGCTTTTATGCACCCTGTTTCCAGGTGTCGTGGGTGTACATACACTCGAGGGCGTCTACTTGAGAAAAAGGTGGCTGTATACGTCTGTCACAGAGATATGAGCGTGGAGACACACATCCTATAGATATGTCCTATTGCGTCTATACTGAGGAGTTGGAGGAAGCCGAATGTGAACAGGAGGATGGCCAAAGAACCCTTTGTATGAAGACGTATAAGGAGCCTTTTTTCCGACGCCGAACTCTTGAAGTCCTGCGCTGAGAAGTAGTATCAATCTAAAAGAAATGGTCAGTACGTCGATTTCTTCTATAGAGAGGAGGGTGTGCAGTGGGTAGAGAGGACCTGTTGCAGGCCGCAGAACATACCAGGATAATCAACCCAAGAAGAGCAAGATATCCGCTTATACTGCGGAGCAGTAAGTTCACGAGAGTGGACAGAAGAAGAGACCACTTTGGCGTATGCAGTCGCTGCCCAGGCTCTTGCATGATTTCGTCTGACAGCAGTTTTGTTGATGCAGTTCCTTGAAAACTTCCGGGGTTCCTGCTAGAGGCTGTGACAGCTGTGGTGCGGCTCTTCGATGCATGTGCCTCTTTCGTTGATGCTGCTGTAGAGAAGAGTCCTTCAGTGCTGCTGCTGTGACGTGGCTGCCAGTGTTCCTTCTGCAGTTGCTCGTCTTCTTCTTCTTCTTCTGCATTGTCGAATGTGCGGGGTGAGTCCTGCTCTTGCCCGACAAGCAGCATGGCTTGCGTTGTCGCAGCTGCTGCAGCAGCAGCAGATTTGTGCGACTCTGCAGTCTTCTTCAGCTCAAGACCCGCAGTAACACGTTCATCTCCCTGTTGTTTCGTCTTTCCTGCGCGAGAGCCAGGGAGGCTTTTGCTGAAGAGAGGAGAACGACGCGCAGCGCGACGGCACAGAGAACTTAGGAGCTCGAAGAGTACAACCGACGCCACGTAGATAACGCTTGTCGAGAAGATGATTTTTGCTACTACACCTGCAACTGCTGCTCGATTTCGCTGAGGCTGCAGCTGGTGTTGCTGCTGTGGCTGCTGCGCCTGGAGCTGCGACTGCTCCCAGAAGCGCAGTGGGTGCAGCGACGTTGGCAAGAGAGTGAAAAGAGCTGCTTGGTAAGACGAGTAGAAAGACGAAGCTCCAGGCACTGCGTCTCCTGTGCGCGAAGAGAAGCGGTGCAACAGTGCGTAGAGCACTGAAAGCCCGCTGACAAAAGCATTTTCAACGCCTTCCATCGACGAGTGAGGAAGTGCAGGAAAAAGGTTTTGATACTACTCCTTCTTCACGGTGACGCAGAGAATCAGCTTCGCCTGTACGACAACAAGCAGTAGAGGCACCGCCACTGATAGTGTATGCACACCTGTCACACCCTGAGGAACGAAGAGACTTGAAGAAGTCAAGCTTGGCCTTTTCTAGAATGATGATTTTCCACATAACCGCGAGACTTTTGCCAAAGGTTCACAAACGCCAAAGCTCGTTCCCAACGGCCGCCAGCACGTGTCATAGTGACAGCTCTGTGAGCAAGAAGCTACTCTTCGCAGGTGTGGGACAATGTCACTGCAACAACAACGCCGCTGCTCCACTCTCTTGAAGCGCATTTCCAGAATACTTCAGCTGCAGCGTATCTCGCGTGGTAAATCATCGATTCAGTGCGTTGATTTCACGTGATATCCAGTGACAGAAAAGCCGTTCGAAAGTGGGGAGAACTGATGCTACAGAGGACAACTGCACATTTTCAACTCCGAATGGAATACGAGTGTTTGCGAAGGCACGGAAATATTGTGCAACAACAAAAAGCGACAATTGCAATCCACGAGAACAACTATCGAAGGAATTTTAGTGCAGTTGTGCTTTTCACGCCTTAGCATGGTTTTCTGCTACTATGCCAGAAGAAGAAACGGACAGGGAAATAAAGGAGCTTTTAAAGGCGGCCTCACCAGTGCCTGGAGCTATCCCTTCTGTTCTGCGTCGCTCTGTTCACTGAAGTTTCGGAGCCCAGAGAACCTGTCGAGGGCAACGGCCACACGCAAATATGTGTACGCACATGCGCAAGTAGCTTCAGAGTCAACTTTCCGTATACAACGGGGTGCCCGTACAAAGCTGCGACGTGACTCCCAAAACCGAAAGGCGAAAACATAAGCACTTACACATACGTGGAGGCAACGCGACAAGAGATGTTGTCCCACGCCAAACAGCGACACTGAAGAAACACAACATCGATGGTGGGGTGAAAATGTGAAGAAGAGCTGAATGACGTCGTCTACTGAAGTAAACAGGACGACTGTGCGTTTAATGAGGTACAGTAGTACACGGAATGAAGTCAGTGAGGGACAGTGACACGCACCCCGCGGCAACACGGCGGACGTGGCAGCAGAAACGAACAAGTTGGGTCTTTTTTTGGAAACGGAACCTCTAGAGACCCGAAAAGACGTTGTTTTCTCGCTCCGTATTGACAGAGACGAAGGAGAACTGTGGCGGCCTTTGAGCCGGTTGTGAAAGACAACTGCGGTTTGCTACCATCACGCCGCAGAAACCACAAGCTAAAACACAAAAGTGTGGGTTTTTTTCTGCACATCAGGAAAGGCACAACCCTGAGGGGAAATTGTTAAACGGGTCCATTTATTTTCACTCCTAATGACGGAAGGGACTGTCGTCAAATTGATATTGAAGTAGTGCGCCGTTTCCCCATGAACGTCTGAAAAAGAAAAGCACATGATAAGGAAAGTGAGCCGAGAAAACTGAAAAACGTTAATGTGCTCAGCGGGCGTTGTTGATCACGGATACGCTACAACGTTGAAGGCGGAAGCGAAATGGTGTTCGTGTCCTCTTTTGTCTTATTGGCCCTCCACCGGGTCCTCCATCGCCTCCTGCGCGACTAACTAGGGGATTGGCTGTTTCTGCGCTTAGTGACCTATCAGTAGTGTGTGATGATGACGGTTGGATACGGGAGGAGTGGCCGGTGGTGTTCGTCCATAGTCGCCCACAGCCGGCAGTTGCACGAGTGCGTCTTTTTCGTCGCGTAGAGAAGTCGAAGCTTCCTACACGGAGAAAATATAAGAAAGCAGTTCCCTCCCTTGAATGACTGTAATGGTTAAGGAATTAACAGAAACTCCTAAGGAGACGCCTCTGTGTTGTGCGTGTCAGTGGCAATAACACACACTCCTTCGTACAGTCAGCGTCAGTAACACTGCGGTCCCTCTGCCCATGCCGGTGGGGGGACAGATGATAGATTCCGAGCGAGCGACGTGGTTGCACGCCATCAAGCCACTATTTTGCGGTGGTTCTTCTGGCAAGTTCCAAACAGTGTTTTACAAAGACCTGTCGTCACGACTGCGGAAAAGCTTGTTGTCAGGGCGTGGAACAGGAAGCGAACCTCCATACTGGCAACAAGAGTAGCTATACGCGTGGCGATACCACTGAAGCCACTAGCACGCATACACCGCAGACGCTTATACAGCTCAATTGTACAGACGGTACTTCATTGCGTCACGGTGGACCGTTGCATACGCATATAAAGAGAAGGAGGTAAAGATATATACGCGCGTGGCGGGACTGCCGCAGCTGATGATGGACCCCACCTGCTAGCGTCAAAATCATAGGTAAGCGTATATGCTGGTACAATACAAGAGAGAGTCGGATAATATACTATGTTCGAGTATTTTACGTACATACGCAGAAGAGAGGTCGTAGCCAGTGTGTACGCAGTATACGGCTAAGGCTGTATCCCTGCTATCCGTGTAGACATTCATCAGCACTCCTAGGCGGGACAACTATATATATACATTACATTTATATATATATATATATATATATATATGTAATCCCCCGTCGCAACAACTTGTGCATCCTGGGCGATGCGAAGATGCACCTTTCCGGACAAGTAGATTTCCCTCCGTGCGGGAAACTGCAGCCTATTTCTTCACCTCCGGCATTATGTGATGGAACGGTATGTGCCTTCCGAGCAACACATCAGAATGGTCCGCCTCTTTGACAGGGCACTACTGCGCTTGGAACTGCCCACGTATATTACACGCAACACCGAATAATGTGGCGTCGACAGTTTTCGCCTATTGAGCTCTGATAGACGTAACATACGGCTTGAACACTCGCAAAGTAGCTCAGGAGCCTTCGCACATATTGACAGATGCTCCGTAGGACTGTGCGAATACACGTCATAACGTTACGTCCGCCACCGAATTCCACTGTTGGAAAGAACGTTTGCACTGGCGAGCTTTCATGATGCAGGTTGCTCCCTCAGCGGGGCAAGCCATTGGACGCGAAGTTCCGCTCGTGTATCTTTTCTTTAGAAAAAAATAAGATATTACGATATGTTGCAACTTCGGTGCTCCATCCCCAGCGAAAATCAAGTCGAGTAAGTATATACCTACTGGACGTGTTAAAGTCGTTCAAACACGTTCCCGTGCGCTGTACCTCAACCGTGGAAACGAAGCGGCGAGCTTCTAGTCGGAGCTCTTTCGGTGTACACGTACGCATCAAAAAGAGTCGCGAGCATCCTCACCAGAGGAGCTATATACAGTCTCCATTACCAATTTTTGCGCTGTTTTGCGGCAGGCGCTGCGGTGTACGTATCTCACCGAATACTAGGCAGACCGCGCATTCGCTTTCAACCATGCTCACAGCCGAAATCGACATTTAAGTCATGTAACGTAGTGAAAGTTAGTGTGGTCTTGCACCGGAATTGACTACATGCGAAACAAAGTCACATATCTTCCTTGATTACCCTTTTTCCATCTTGCGTTCCTGCGCGAGGTCTGCACAGGGTCAAGTCGCAAAGAAGCCGACAGTTTCATCTTTGTTCACGGAGGTCAATCTCTTTGACTTTTTAGACTTTCTTAACCTTATTCTTTTTATTTTTGCCACGTAGCTTAACGGGTTTCGTGGCTGGCTCTATGGGATTTCTAAAGAGAAAATTGTTAACAAACTTCTTGTAATCCAGAAGCCCATCCGGAGTTGCACGAGCTTCCACCATAAAATGGGAAAATTCTGCCTCGTTCAAAGGTGCTTCTCCGCCAATGAAAATACTTTCCCCACTGGGCAGATCACCACATAAAAGCGTACGAAGGAAGGTTCCATCAATGAGCCCGGTGCCGTCTAAATCCAGAATTGCGAAGGTCTCCAGCAATCTCTTTTTGGCTTCACATTAGTCTCCACGTCCTACGGGGTAGACACTCCGAAACGTACATCCCTTCTAATACACGTAAGGTAATACGGCACTGTTCTCGAGAGAGCGTGCCATCACAGGTGTGTGAGTATTCACCTCTAACGCAGACACAAACACACCACTGGTACGTTTGTAAACAGGAGTATATATGTGTTATGGAGACAAGGGCACGTCGTGTGACAAGTTTTGAGGCAACAGTCATGTGAGCATGGCGGTGGAATAGGTTTACGAGATACATTAAGGTCATAGCCTTGCCACCGAGGTGAACCGAGCTAGGGCTTTGAAATGAAGAAAGACGAGAGATCAGACTGTATGGGGGAACGGGAAAAACGGTCCACGGTGTTCTACACAGGGTCTGCAGCCACATGTGTAGAAGGAGCGACAGCTGCGAGCTGTTAGCAAAATGCAGAAAAGACGTTGAAGGGAGCACAGCAGCACCGTCATGCCATTGCGTGAAGAAATGGAAAACAATGCAGTGAACTACCATTTTCAGTTGTCGACAAGCAACTATAGTGCAGAAGACAAAAGAAGAAGAAGAAGAAGAACTGGCAATAGCAGTGTCTCGCCTTTTTGCGGCACGCCGAACTGAAACCGTGTTATACACCGGGATAGTGCAGCCCGATGGCCTCTCAGGTATATGTCATCTATGTACACATGTGCGCATTGCTAAATAACGGACAGTACTCTCTTTGCACAACCTTTAATGACACCGCCAAATGTGACTGACCTGCAGCTACTATGTACATCTGTATAGACGTAGTCGTACGAGCAACTGAGCTGAGCATTTGATTTGCAGCCGGTAACACCAATGACATTACTCAAGACTCCGGAAGATTTTCATTGAACCTCCACACTCCGGAAAATGCTAATCAAGGAATGTGCTTAACAGTCCTGGTGCGTCCAGACTCTCACTCTGGAGGACTGGGATGATTGAGAGGTGTACCCGTAGAGAGAAGAGGGGACTCGTGCGTGTCGTTATGGTGAATGGGTAGCTGCGAATGAATACGCAGTCGTGTAATAGATTTGTCCGGATTGTATGCTTCCCCTTTTACCTGCCTTGCCGTACTGGAGAACCCTGCTGTCTGGAAGAGAGCATGCAAACCAAGCGCGTTTAGTTCAGGCAAACCGCAAGGGACGCCAGCCTGTGTATAGACACTGCAGTTTGCTTCCTGTGAGGCTTCTGCTGCGTGTCTATTGTGACAATCTTCGTTGACGCCGCTTTTGTCTATCTGTTTCAACAATGCTGAATTCACTTGGACGTGCACATGTGTGCACATGTGTCAGGATTACGCATACACACATAGCGTCACATGATACCAATAATATTGTAGTATAATATATATATATATATATACATATATGTATACACACATTTATTCAGGAGCATCAGCAGGCACCATCTGTGCATGCGTATATACAGAGGCACGCACACGTGAAGTGAGCCTTTAAAGACGTTATCAGTTGCTATTCTGCTGTATAAGGTAAGGTATTCGTGTGAAAGTTCATTGCAATTCAGCGATCAAGAAAGATGGTCCTATTCGGGACGCACTTATATTCGAACGTGCAAATAGTAAAATTAGTGTACAGGTACGCCCATGCACCAACAAGTCAGCGAAACCACAAGAAAGCATCAAGAATAGCGGCATACGCGTGGTGCATGTGCCGCATTTATCTTTGGAAGCAAAGTCGGTTTCCTGTTATGACCAATGTACCTCGAGTAACTGGATCAGATTACTTTCAGTGACACCGCCCTCAAATTCTGTGTCGTAATGCTGGAGTGCTTCTTCTATAAGGGCTCTTGGAACTGTAAGCCTGCAAGCCGAAAAAAAATGCTTGCACGAGTAGCTTCATCTCAACGAAATCAGGAGCGGAGGCACTTTACCATATGCTGAACTAACGGCATTCAATCTTCTGTGACGTGCGATCACAGGACTCTGCGTTCTGTTTGCAGACGCCTTGAAGATGCTCCACATTTTTGCATATACAAAGGAGGCTTGCGTTTGGTGCTTTTGCGTGCCTGTCTGTAACATTGCTTGAATACGCGCTACGTACAAACAGGTACGTAGATGTCTGCATGCAAGAGCAAGTGTATGACCTTGTGGATGAAGGTAAGACAATTTGTGACAACACTAATTCTCGTGTCCAGACTTATCCTTGTACGTGTGTGGGTCTCGCAATCACGAGACGTAAAGTGTGCCCAAGTGGGACACTTTTCTGAGAGGGGAAATACTGGCGATCGCGTAGACAACAAAGAGCGAAGAGGCGTTTGCTATTATAGACTCGCTTTCGCCCTCGGTATGAACTGTTTATCGTATGCTGTGACCAGTTCCTTGAATGTGAAGTACACGAGGTCAAACGTGTTGTTTCAGCATACATTACTCGAATCTTCAGAAGTCTTCGTGTAAACTTTACCTGGGCAAGCATCAGCAGCACGGGTTGCCTTAGACTCTCTCGTCTACAGAGCTGCAGTGCAGTAGCTAACACAGATGCACTTTAAAAGTGAACGGAGTTTTCGTCAAGGGATCCAGAAAACACACTTGTTTGTACAAGAAGTGAACTCTTATGAGAGGTTGCTGTTTACAAAGAGAGCAGCTTACATGTGCAGCCGGCTGACAGTGCATTTGCTGCGTATAAGCGGGACACAATGACAGCCGCGCACGGTAGAACATTTCATAGCTCAGGCCACCTCAAATCATTGCCCATTCGCAGAAGGGATTAGCTGCTCCACGGGGCTAAGACTGACATTACGAAGGGGGGATTTCTCACGTCTGAGCTCTAGTAAGAGCGAGACCACGTGGGTACATGCTCAGCTGCTTTTGCACAACACCACGGTGTGACGTTCTATCGCCACTTACCCCATCTTCGAAAACAGCGTTTCGACTTCACTCATCTGTAAGACACTTTTCCCATCTTTCGTAAGTTCAGCAAAGAGGGCTCTGGCTTGCGTCACCTGCGAACAGATTAACTGAGGCATCTGGTACAAATCATCATCTACGCACCCGGTGCCACGAACGGATTCAAAAAGAGGTGACGTTGGAGTAAGCCATCTTTTGTGGGACTAGAGGACAGTACAATGACCGCCGCTTTGTGTAGTCGACAGCCATACACGACCATACTAAGAGGCGCTAGAGTAGATTGTCTAGGCACATGCACGCCCGTACGTGCACAATTCCATATAAGTATTTCCATACGTGTGGATGTACGACACTATTCGAAAAAGCTGCATCTGTCTGCCTACACTTACTCGCATTAATAAGGGACATCATTTCGAAAGTTGCTTCGGCGGTTTGAAAGCGCCAACGATACACACAGGGCTTCTGAATTGCATCTTCCGTACATATTTCGAACCTCTGTAGGTTGACATGCGCTTCTGCATATATGTGGTTGTGTGTGTTTTTCTGAGCCTGTGTACGTACATATATATATGTACGTATATCAGATCGACACGTGGGAAACAGTATTTTGTATACAGTACACTACACAAGGCTTACCAAGGACACTATAGTATAAACCACGTTGTACTTTACATGGATCAGCAGGTATATTAATTGTGTGTAAATGAATCCTTGCATATATAAATACGAAGTATTTGTAGCCGGCTTTCTTGTTCCTGATGAGCAGGTATACGTGTGTGCCTAGGTGTGTTTAATTTTGTTTGTTATGAACAAGAAGAAGGTAGTTGTGACATACACCGGCAAGGACATAGACGGCTTTTTCACTCCGCACACTCTATTCAGGTTCGCTACGCCTTTACCTAGGTAGTAAAAGTTTGTGCGACAGTGGTTCTTGATGCAAAGGTAGAGGCGGGAGTATGATCTTTTTCATTGTTCGTCGGTTGCTCTCGGTCGTCGAAAATTATAAGCTTTGACCTGGATCTTCGTATAACGCCACATGGACGAACATGTATACCTCCCAATTGCCAAGGAGACGTGTTGTAGTCTTACGAATACTGAGAAACACACGTAGAGGTGCATAAAAAAATGCTTAAGGACGCGTGCAGCTGCGTCGACAAGACGCTCGCAAGACTACGTATGTCATGCGCTCAGTCCTCATGTTTCACCTGCGACACATATCACGACCGCCGTCTTCTAGGAGAAAACCAACGTTTCTTAAGTCGTACGCATCCTTTAAATCGTCACTGTATACTTGCACCTGTAGCCGTTTACACAGAAAGCCTAGCAGACCTACAAGTGTATCTGGCAAGCTGCAAATTTTCTCTCGTCGAATTACATCTTTGCTTGCTCCGAACGCTTTTGTTGGCTGCGTATGTTCACTTTGAGAAGCTGCGTTTGACTGTACGTTCGTCCCTTGGAGCGGCGTTTCTGAAAATTGACCTTTTTTTCCTTCGCACAAATCGACCTCGGCACTTGCATGTTGTGGGTGCGCTTCTGTTCGCGCACATTCCGAATCAAGCGGTGCTGCTGTCGTTTTCAGCGCTGCTGCCAGTTTTGCTGCTGTGCCTGTCTCTTCCAATGATGATCGACCCCCTGCTGCTACTGCTTCTGGTTTTGCAGCGTCATTGACGTCAGGCTCTTCATAACATAAGCTATCAATATCTGTATCTCTTTGTCTCATGTCAGAGCTGCTGTTGACGTCCAGCGAATTCTTCTTGCCTTCGTTGCGGGCCAAGGATTCCGCGCTTACTTTCTGCCTCGTTTCCGTTTCCTTGTTGTTGCTGATGTCGAAGAAGGCGTCAACTGAAGAGTTGACGGCCGCAGACGGACCCCCCTTTTCGTCCATTTGTTGTTCGAACTGTGTGGATGTACTTTTCAGTGGAGATGTAGCTCGAAGCGCAACTGCCTACGCAGGTGAGCTGGCTGTCTCCACGTCATGCATTAGCAGCACGCGAGCATTCCAGTGCGTTGTACACTTGTTACTCATTAGCTGCAAACAAGGAAACCCTGCTGAGGCATTCCTGTTTCGTCGGCATGCCGCTCTAATTGTTGTAGACGTCTCTCGGTCGAAGTGCTTCGCCACTGTTTGCACAGGAGTTAAAACTGTTTGTGCATTCTCGTATATACATAACACATCTGTAAACATATTTGTATACCTATATTTATCTATCTACCTATGAGTATGTAAATACATGTGTAGAAGGGTATATATGGCTGTACAATACATAGCATGGATGCTGTGTTACATTACCCACGTCCTGTGAATGCCGCACGTCTCTCACCACGTATCTGCGTATATGGGTGTTATGTGCGAAAGTATACCTATAGCCACATATTACACGTGTACCTGCATAGATTTGTCATCCGAGGTGATGTCGAGGGATCTCAGTCATCGCAGCTTTACACACTGACGGTAAAAGAAGCTTGCTGCTGGCGTCCTCGTCGCCTCACGATTTATCCAGAATATGATTACTCGCTGTGACTCGTTCACGCACCCATCGCCATCTTTACTTTGCTTGATTAGCAACGCTGAATTGTGGCGTATTGCACTGCAATGACGATCACACATCAGTAAATAATGAGAAGACTATTCACAAAAGGGCTTCTTGCATGTGCATGCTTGAACATATACACATGTGGGCTTGTGCCTAGTCATTCACATACTTGCAGAGCATCTCAGTGCGCTGAACTGCCCCGGATCATTGCGTACACACACCGTCTATAAAATTTAACTTGGCATCTGTTGTACCATGCTGCGGTTTGCACTTCTGCGATGTTTAGAGTATGTATTCGGATTAAACAATAGCATATGTGATACTGTCAAATAAAGTCTCTTGAGCATCAGAACGTCATCAGGCTGTTTACTTTGTCTCGTTCGAAGCGGTTCTGCTATACAGAGGCGAATGCACTGGTAGAACTTCCTAGGTCTCAGCCTGGTCCGTGCTTCAAAAGGCAGAAACTCTAATTTTAGCAAGGTGTATTTACGTAGTAAGTACGTGCGTAAAGGAAACGTACGTCTATACGTTAGTATGAATTGATCCAAAACATATGTACGCAAATATTGCACTCACACACTGTGCCTAGTTCGCGATCTGCAAACTACAAGAGAGAGCAGATGTCAGTGCTTTAGTGTCTCACGCGGACAGATGAACTGGGCACCAGCTGTAGTGCATGTGCAGCAGTAAAGTGGGGCGCAGCAGACGCCAGGTTGTCCGGTCATTTAGTATTGAAGGAAGCAATTTGTGTAGCAAGTCACTCGTTCTAACAAAAGTACTCTTCCCGATATAGACATCTGCCCGGATATACACACACAGACGCTGGAAATCTCCGCTTCTGGCAAGGGACATCTGTATCTAGACAGGTGCTGACCCACGCTCACTGTAAGCGAACAGGCCTCCATTTGCGCTATTCCTAGCCTCCGTCGCTCCACAGGCTCTCCGACGGGAAACGATGTGAACCTCAGGATGCACTACACCAAAAAAGAGTGATATATACATATATATATAGGATTAGGCGTGCGTGTCCGTGTACGACAGGAACGCCCACGTAGGCACGGAGAAAGCCAGAGGCAGTTTGGCTAACGTATTTACCGGCGGAGACAACTTCACACACTTTACCGAACAAGAGAAAGTACTTCGCATCGCTTTGAGATTCCTATCTACAGATATGTGTCTGGGTGTGTTCAGCGAAGACAGCAGTGGCACGGACATTACCCTGTGTGGTTAAAGTGTGACCCGAGGTATTTTACCGATAGTGCACCTCAGGGGCACGGTAGACGACTACTTTGCGAGTCAGTGGATGTGTGCATTCCTTTTCAACGATACAATTGTGTCAGAGGAGGCATATTGGGAAACACTTGCACATTACTGTGCAGACAGTTGACTGTTACACAAGGTCCTGAACTACACCGACAGCTACTGTGGATGTGAGATGCTATACTTTATAAGCTGTTTTGAGCTGTTAGCTGTACGTAAACGACTGCAAAAATTGACAATCGCGCTTCTGCGTTCAGTCTTGAAAGGGAGGCGAGACGCTGTCTTGTTTGTGAGATTGTGTGGATCTCTTTGATGTATCGTTCGGAATTGTAGAATGTGTCAAGGAAATTTTTTATAACGGAACGCGTATACAAGCTCTAGCAACTTGAAGAATCCGGGACAAGCAAGTTCAAAGATGGTTACGTAGTAACGTTAAAACTCCGGCGTGGATGCGGGGAATGTGAAAGCATCACACAGCTGTAAGAGTTGCATGCATTTGTCAACCGGTTCAGTACGTAGTTCCCCCCGCGAAGGTCTCGTCGGTGAATGCCGCATAAGCGTGCAAAGAGCACTAAACCGTAGTGTACTTTGGAGTGGCTGCATAAAAACACGTACCGCAAAACTCGAAACCACACTATGCACATACACCGCCGCATAGGACAAACCCTACATACATTTGTCTGTACGTATAAGAAGGATGTGCAATGTGAAAAGTCCTTCCATTTAGCCACCCCGTAGATGTCGCTCTTCATAGATGTGCTTCCTACTCTCGTGACACGCCAAGAGTTGTCAGGAAGCGCTACGCCTACTATCACGTTATTATGCTCCGTTCGGAAAGAAACTTATAGCGACGCCTTCATGAATATACATACAAAAGTACACATATGAATCTGACTAGATCATCGTTTTCTTGCAAATATTTCTGACATGAGACCATGTGCTTTTCAGATGCGGTACATAGTCAAATGTGGCGTTCGTAGCATTTCGTACCTCTGCGATACGTTGGACAGGGGCGCCGTATGAGGATGAGCCCGACAACAGCACCGAAACTCAGGTGTCGTCATCCGTCACGTACGAAAAAAGAATACGTAACTGTACCTCGGAACCCGCTTCCGAACCACGTTCTATAGCATGTCGCTGCAGAAACTCACGTGAATGCTTCAGTATAGAACATTGCTTATTACTTTCTGTGTAGTCATCCACCGCGGAAAATCTCATGCGCAGGCGTAAAGTCTCTTTTTCTATGACATTGTTAATGCTTTGTTTGCTTCCACTTGAACTCGGTAATATGCACTGGGGCACCTGGACGCTGCGGACTACTCAATATGTGTAACGCAGCACTTGCACATCTGAACCAGTTCACAAAATAGGCTATGAAGCAATGCGGAGTAGTATCCTGTCATAATCTTCGGCACGGCCGGTTATGCATAAAATACGTGAGCACGCCCATCAGATAAACGAAATTTTTGCGGTTCAAGTACTGATGCGGTAGCAGTCTGCAGGAATATGGAAGGAGTGTTTAACGTGCCTTTATTAACAGGTTGAGGATTAAAGTAAGATTAAAACTCCAGCGCGGTTCTTCAGTGGCGAATGAGAGAATATAAATGTATCAGGCGTGTACCTGACAGAGCTGTCATATAGTGACTGGATGGACACGTGTCCCTTCACGTTTCAGGGCAACAAGGCAATTTCCTGCCTCTATGTCGCGGGGTGATAACTGAGTCCGCGCCGAAATTCGATACTTTGTCTGTGTCTACGCGTGCGCGAGTTCTACAAGACACACAAAGTAGGGGGTAGGATAGATTGGCCTGAAGGATCTGTGCGGTCCGCTGCTCTGCTAGAGACGGAACGAGAAAAAAGCATCCATGCGCAAACGGCGTGTCCTTTCCTGCGCGTGCGATTATATCGCTTCACCAGTAGATGAATAGTGCTCAAGATCAACTGTAGCAGCAGTCTTCCCTTTAACATTTTTCTGCGGCCTTTCGCTCCGAGAAGGATGCTGTCAATCTTGAATTGTATAGATTGATACTACTTAAAATCGTTTATAGAAGCTTACATCCACTGGAAATCCAATTAGCTCAGAGAAGAATTTTGTTTTCTTCTGTCCGCGAGTTACTTGATGGCGAAATTATTTTTCACAGTGTTCTCCTCTAATCTGGACATGACATATGTGTCTCATTTAGCAGTTACCTTCTGCGACACCATGGTAGAATCGCTCCCTGAGACATTAGGCGTTGTACTTTTGCCAGCTCCTTTCCTCCATGGTACTATGATGAAGGCGCTCAGACGTCCATCCATATTCACTGGTAGCTCTCGCACTCCAGTAAACATCGCTTCGGGTGTGAAGGTGAACAAATTCTGTAATTTCCCCTGAAAGTCACTAATGTGTCGAAGTAGTGATCAGGCGGTGCGCTGACTTCGAGGCCGAACGCTTTCGTATAACTTTCGTTGTACTGCGAGTAAACGTGCCCACGACATTCGAACTTCATGGCTGTCATTGCTTATCCATCTGTACGCGCTAGCATAGACCTGCATGTCCAGCTCCGCAACCAGCTGAAGCTTTGAGTATACACAGAAAACGATTAAATCCGCATCCTTGCGACATACAAGAAGCTGGTTGGCCTTTTGTTCCTGCTGCCTCTTTTAATTGATGATTTGCACAATTTCTCCCCTTCTGAGGTGCGATGGTTCGCCGTTACATGCGCTATATATGTATCCATCTGTGAATGGAAGTACATAGCTACGGACAGAGATACTCTTGTGACTACGTTGGTGTATGTGTCTTCTTGTGTACATATTCGCATTATTATTGGTCTACTGAATTTCGAATGTAAATTTGGAGTTACGATCCTTCGCGTGAAGGCAACCGGCTCCCTGTGGGACGATTTACCTCCTAACAAAGAGCTCCCCTAAGTATGACTCTCTGTAGCTCCAAGTAGTGCTGACGTGCAAGCTAATTACCTGGTAGTTCACCCTGAGGCAGCTGCACAGAGTGGAGGACACGTGGAACATTACAATTACACGACTTCAAACAAGTCTAGGTACTCGTATACTGCAGGAAAAACGCAGAGGAGGGCTACGTGTCCGTTCTAAAACGCGCGCTCTTCTGTCAATACCTTCAGCGATGCGCCACTTCAAAACTAGGTACTATAGAATGCCCTTACACAGAAGACTTCGGTCACCCGAGATCCCACGCGTTGCACTCACCGTTCAGGTCGTTTTGAGCTTCACGTCCACTACTTTTTTTGGGAGGAGAACAAGAGTTTGCAACGAGACGGCTAGAATGCATACACCTTGGCTACAGCTGAACGTGTCCTGCCGAGATTTTACTCACCACTGCCATTATCGTTACATCTATTAGCTGCGCTCGAGGTCAACCACTACAGGACGAAAAGTTACAAATATACCCTGTGGCGACGCACTTGCAGACACGTACTGGATCTCCTATAAGCCCGCACCATGTAAACTTGGATAACGTCGATACGCGTGAGCCCCTGAATTCGTTGGGCTTTCCACGCCCAACATGCCTGTTCGCCGTTCTTATTTGCTAGAAGGAGCCAGCAGGCCGACTAAAAATAACAAGACTAGTGTTTCACAGTTGTGCACGTTGCTGCGTGTACAAAGCATGATTGCATGTTCGCGTGCACACTTCTATGTAAGGTTAGCAGTTGCGTGCGATTTCTTGCAAATTGTGCATGATGCATTGGGTTGGAAAGGTATTGTCGTCACTGCGCTGGGGGGCATCGCTGTCGCTATTGCGGCGGGGATCATTATCGCCAGCGTATACGAACGCCCGCCTGCTTACTACAGAGAGCCCTTTCGCCGAGGACAAAAGCCATCAATTACCAAACATGAAGTTCCCCTAACCGGTGGCGAAGCGGATGCCAAGAATGATAAAACATTACCGAGCAGAGGTGACTCAGGTCCAGATCAAAGTGAAGTCTGGGTCTCCGAGAAAAAGTCTGATTTTTTTGAAGGATTAGAATGTGTGCTGGAAGCAGAAGCACCTTCGACCGGGGACTCGTTGCAGCATTGCCCTCCCCCCTATCTTTGTGTGGCAGAAGACGACGGCGTAACGAGTAAGTATCAGAAAAAGGAGCCGATACCAAGCCGCACAACACATTGCAGTGCATTTCAATTGTACGCTTACACAGCACGTCATTGCGTGGGTATGTAAGTACTTTAATATACTTTTCAAAAGGCGCATATTATGTGAAGTGCACGTGTCTAGGGTGGGCGCTGTCTGAGCGAAGGTGTGAATTTTCGTTGTGCTGTTGAAAGTCTAGACATTTCGGAGACGGCGCTAAGGGATTTATTGATCTCCCGATTTGAGCTTCTCTCTCACTCTACAGATATGCGCCGACAGACCTGCAACAGTGCTCAAACAACTCTTCCAATGAAGCACAGAGTTGTTTTGCTGGGAGCAATCATCGCGACTGAGTAGACCCATGCTTAGTCAGAAAATTTATACAGGTGTATACATACATATGCAGGTAGCATAGCCACGGCAAATAAAGATACAGGTATCGAGCGTCGAGTTACGGGCCTGTGCGGGAGAAGTTTAACAGCCGCCTATTTTTAAGCACGGGCGCACAGATACATACGCCAGAAGGCCACGCATACGAATCCGCAGGGTTGCACAGGGCCTTCTTACGATATCTCGTATAAAATAGGTACTTCGTAGCACAGGGGTATAAATGTAGCCTGCTTCGAAAAGACACAACTCAACTTGGTCTCGATCATTATTAGGAATAAGGGCGACCTGTGTCTCAATGCAACCAGCATCATTTTGCGTATGCTTTTGTCGAGTAGGACGATGCAAACATCCAAATACTCTACCAAATTACCACGCCTCGTGTGACCCAGCAAACGCAGTGACTTGTGGTGCAGAACTACGCTGCTCCAGATCCACTTTATTGTGCGAGCCGGCGATCCGACTTGGAGAAAGTTGCGACCCCACGGAGGAAGAAAGGTGTGCTTCTGGTGTATGCCGTCAGAAACGTCAGAGGACGCTCACTGACAGGCAGGAGTCAACGTTAAAAAGTATGGAGGAGGCAGTAAATGGACACGCAGCAGTTGAGCAGCCTAACACAGGGGGCGACTATGTCTGTCAGAAACTCGTAACTTGTGGACAACCCTGTGATTCGACGTCAAGTCACTGCAGTGGACGTTGCAGCGTATGCGGGAAAAGAGGTGTTTGCGAGGCACCTTCATCGACGGAAAGCCATTTCGCAAGTGTACTCGCTACTAAGTCGCTACTACCAGACATGAATTTAGATGATCGGACAAACGGCCATGGGGACGTGTTGTTAGGGAACGAGAGGTTCGAGAACAACGGTGATGAAAACAGACAAGAGTCAAAAGGAGTCACAGACGCGCAAGAACATTTACATGAAGAGGAAGGAAAAACAGAAGATACTGAAGGGGGACAAGGACGTGAAAACGTTGATACAGAGCAGATCTACAGGTACGACTCAGCGAAAGAAGCTGACGAAGATGGGACAAGTGCGTATCTGCGCAACGCGACTGAGGACAAGGGGACGAATCGGGAGGACGTATTGCTAGGGAAAGAGAGTCTCGGGAAAAACGGTGATGAAGACAGACAAGAGTTAAAAGGAGTCACAGACGCGCAAGAACATTTACATGAAGAGGAAGGAAAAACAGAAGATACTGAAGGGGGGCAAGGACGTGAAAACGTTGATACAGAGCATTTCTACAGGTACGACTCAGCGAAAGAAGCTGACGAAGATGGGACAAGTGCGTATCTGCGCAACGCGACTGAGGACAAGGGGACGAATCGGGAGGACGTATTGCTAGGGAAAGAGAGTCTCGGGAAAAACGGTGATGAAGACAGACAAGAGTTAAAAGGAGTCACAGACGCGCAAGAACATTTACGTGAAGAGGAAGGAAAAACAGAAGATACTGAAGGGGGGCAAGGACGTGAAAACGTTGATACAGAGCATTTCTACAGGTACGACTCAGCGAAAGAAGCTGACGAAGATGGGACAAGTGCGTATCTGCGCAACGCGACTGAGGACAAGGGGACGAATCGGGAGGACGTATTGCTAGGGAAAGAGAGTCTCGGGAAAAACGGTGATGAAGACAGACAAGAGTTAAATGGAGTCACAGATGCGCAAGAACATCCACGTGAAGAGGAAGGAAAGACAGAAGATATTGAAGGGGGGGAAGGACGTGGAAACGTTGATACAGAGCACTTCTACAAGTACGACTCAGCGAAAGAAGCTGACGAAGATGGGACAAGTGCGTATCTGCGCAACGCGACTGAGGACAAGGGTGCGGAGCGGGAGGAAAAAACTCAGTGTAGTGTTGGCTTTTTGACAAGTGAAAAAGATATCTGCACGCGCAGCGACAAACCAGCAACAGAAAAGAACGAACGCTCTACGAGCACCGCAACTGGCAAACGGTACAACGAAGGAGCACAAACAGAAAATCCTGAGGAAAACGCAGAGAATACAGCCAGTCCAGAGAACTAGCAAACGACCCCCAACACGACAACACTGAAGTACATCGTCTCCAGATGACCTCTGTACCAGTCATTTATAATCAGAACCTAGACGTAGAGAAGCATGAGCTAGGAAGCAAAGCAGGCGAAAGAGGAAGGACTAATAACGTACAAGACGAAGCAAACACACAGCTTATCCAACGCCCTTCGCAACCTCTTGATAAAGGTCATAGTGTTGCCGTTACGCGGAAAGCAGACACCAAGGAAATAAACTCAACCCGAATTCAGCCCCTACGTAACACGACAGGACTGGACTTACAACAGGCACGGTTTCCTCACACCCAAGCCAGTAAAGACTCAACAATACACCGAATCTCCGGCAAACCGATGCAGACCCCCGTCACGCAGCCTTACGTAGGTGCCAAGTCCATATTTACTGTTCCTCATGGAGGTAGTCAAATGGATGATAGGGAGAGAGAGCAAAGATCAGATGAACTGCGGGTGAATGTGCCGGAAACTGTGACATCTAAATCATCGTCTGATCCCCTTTATGAGCACTCTCGGCGAGCAGCTCTTCAACGTCAGCGAGCGCAGCGCCAGTCAGTTCTACAACGTGGCGTTCAACTGCCAGGGCCTTATGAGCAGAGACCACACGACTGGCAGAAAATCCCAGAGAACCAGTATATATGGCCGCAAGCGGTCGGTCCCCTTCGTGTTCACCAGAGTGGCCAGCAATATAAACCACAGCAGCTCGATGCTCCCAAAGTAACACACCAGCGAGGACATTTGCGGTCCCAGCACATTCAGCAACAGGTGCCTCGCGGGCATTCGGAGGCAGTTGGACAGCGGCAAACCGAGCATCAGACGCCTTGCACGTCTGCAGCCTGCAAGCGCCTCCAGCACTTTGATATGTGGCATCGCCCACGCGCGGCTGAGGCCGCGCAGGAGACACAACAGCAAAAGCAGCACTGGTCGAATGCACAAATGTCACACGGGCATCCACAGCAATGGCAGGTGTCCAAACCGTTTCGAGGATCTGTCACGTTAATGCCA
Organism: Onychomys arenicola; assembly: GCA_949786405.1. NCBI lineage: Eukaryota > Metazoa > Chordata > Mammalia > Rodentia > Cricetidae > Onychomys > Onychomys arenicola. Next base: position 5,331 of record CATKUM010000230.1, on the reverse strand, counting down.
TCGAAATTTGAACCACCACAGCCTGACACGGGGCAGAGTGACAGGCAAACTCGTAGGCAGGAGCGTTTCAGCGACGAGCAACTTAAGGGTCAGCAGAAGAGGCAACTGATTCAACAAAGCCAAACACAAAATTTGCAACAAACAGATCCGATGAGCAGCTTGAAGACCTTGTGGCGCCTCGATGAACAGCGGCCTGACACGGGGCAGCGTGACAGGCAAACTCGTAGGCAGGAGCGTTTCAGCGACGAGCAACTTAAGGGTCAGCAGAAGAGGCAACTGATTCAACAAGGCGAAACACAAGATCTGCAACAAATAGATCCGTTGAGCAGCTTGAAGACCTTGTGGCGCCTCGATGAACAGCGGCGGGAACTCGCACAACTACTACGGACCCCCCGCTTGTATTCGCGTCAACAACAGGAGCATTGGCTGCCAGAGCAGCGAGTGCGGCTCGGTAGAGGAAAGTTGTTCCCACAGGGGGGTAATGGAATGATGCCGACTGGACTAAAAAAATATCGAAGGATCAAGGAAACCTCGCAGTATCCGCCATTCCCCGGTAGAGCTGGGCCACGCTGGCAGGACGCCAAACAAGGGAGTCTGAAAAAGGTAGAAGGTGAGAAAAGGAAGACAACCCCAGCACTTCGACAACGGCACGGGGCTGCATTTCCCAACAAATATACGAGCACAGACGGACACCCCCCCACGTACAGCCATTGATGCCCTGTATAAGGCCCGAAAGGATACCGCTACACGGTTTGACGCCCTCCTTCGTGCGGTCCCTCGTACTGCAAGGAACTGAGCCAGCGACAGTGTCAGGCCTTCAGGTGACAAGGCTTCCACTAAGAGTGCCGGCCTCCCTGTTGTTGATTCTCTCTCTTCTGATTTTACACAACCGCTAGTCCGCAGGCCGCCATACCTCGCGTCTTCTCGATGAATGTTTCTTCTGTGCTTGTTCAGCCTGCCGCCGAAACTCAGTGGGTGACATCCGGACTTTCATACTAAGGTCTTGGTAGCAGCTAAAGTGAAGTAAAGGGAACTTCACCTGCGTGACTATCAGCTTTGTCTGCCCACAGGCTTCAAAATCTGCCGAAGTGTGCGAGTGAATTCTAACTAATGTCACACAAGGAGACTTGAAAGACACATCAGTGTGACAATTGCAACTGAAAAATGCGTGTACTTGACGAGGAGCATTACACCTTTCAGGGTCTGCGTATTGGGCAGTACTACACAGTACAGGCTTCTGTGTGTCCTCACCGTGAGGGAGCCGCAGCAGTGGAGGACGAATCACCACTTCCGTAGGAGCCTGCGGTTTTCTTGCATGTCGGCGATTAGAAGCGTGTCCGGTTGATTAACAGGCCGTAGCGAGGCCGCAAAGCGAAACTCGCTTACACAGATCAATTCGCCCTCTCGTTTCCTAGTGTCCCTTTGTCATCTGGCCACTGCAGCTTTCCTCCCGTATGTTTATCCTCTTGTGCCAGGGCAAATGAAAGGCGGACTTTTGCCGTTGCAGCAGGTGACATCATGTATCTACTGGTAAAACAGCACGGTATTGGGTGTATTTATAAGGCAGCCAGAGTCTTTCACCAGCTGCATGACTTGGCGCATTGGACGAAGGTGCGTAAAGAGACAATCAGCGACCGCCTGACTATGAGGAAGTCGTACGCAAAAAACGGGTATAGTCATGAATGATGGTTGGCGACTGGCGAAAGATGCTCACTTCTAATGCACAGAGACTGTGGACGAAAGGGATCACCTCTTCATTTCGCAGACATACCTTAGCTTCTTCCCATTTTGTACGTCAGAGTGCGCAGCCCGGTATTTTGCAAACCAGGAGGGCGCGTGTATAGAGATTTCTGCATATCCAGCAATTTCTGGATATATGTCTTCTTAGTTTTGCACGTATATGCGCGTGTTTGTACGCGCATAATAGTCTGAATAATGTAGAAACATATATATATATATATATATATACACGCCTGCGCAACCGACAATATAGTCGCGCCTCGCGCGTACGGTTTCCAATGTTCACTGTGGCATGGGATGACATTTTTCCCGGATGCTTGTCAGCCTCGCCATATCTGCGCCAATGCAAAACCTCTTCTCCATCCGCACTACCGTCCTACTTTGGAATTTCTTAGAAAGATTCAGCTAATCAGTGGATTTCCATTCGTCTCACGCATCACGCCCCAATCGTTTTCAAAGCGTACTGTATTACCGTAGGCGTTTCTCTTTTCTAACACTTCATGGTTGCCTCCGCCATTAGTGCGTCTATCTTGTGTGCAGAGACAGGTGCAGTCATTTTTCCTGTTTGGACTCTTCAATATTATGTCTACTAGGAGCCTCAATTGTAAGTACTCAGCTAATGTTTGTTCAAACATTCAATCTGAAACATTTCACGAATCAACTGCGCGGGCAGGCAAACCGGATGACTGTGCGTTCCGGAGTTATGACGCAGACAAGAGGGTCTTTTGCGGCAGCACCACAGCTCTTGCGAAGCGGGCTGACACGGAAAAGATGACTAGTAATACCACTTTCTTGCATGTGCTCCGTGCAGGCACTCTGCTGGCCTCTCTGCATTACTGCAGTCAGCTGCCGACGGAAGAAAATTGTGCAACTATTATATTCTGTAGTATGGAAATATATACAGTTGCACACACTTAAATGCATGTATGTGTGCGTGTCTGTCATTACAGAGAAACATTTTCGGAGTCTGCCTACAGATATAAAGGCCTATTCGCAGAGGCACACACTATTAACATATGTATGCACATATATGTAAAGTTATCGAACGGGCTGTAGTATGGAAATATATACATTTGTACACACTTGCAAGCATGTATGTGGATTTCTCAGTGTTTCCGTGTATAGACATGTCCAGCAACACTGGTACTGAATGGAAGCATTGGTGGCAGACTCCTAGGCCTGTCTAAGAAACACGAGTTTGTGAGCTTGGTAAAGCGTAGGTTTGGACGTAGTGAACATGAAGCTCAATGTGGCTGTGCTAGCTGGTCCGTCTTCTCGTCGGAACATGTCGCCAGTGCTTGTACGGGTATTCGTGTGTGTACTCCGTCTGGACCGCGATTGTTCGCGTATATCCCTAGCCGAAAGCAACCCTGGCGAGACAGCTGCAGGTGTACAGCTTTTTATAGGTGTTTTTTACAAATCTGCAATGTTGTGCTCCTTGCCGAGATATACGTGGAAGTGTGTATACGCATCCGTACATACATGAACAAGGAGAGAGAGAGACATGAACTTTTGCCCCGTTCGGGGCCACATGGGGTTTTTTGTCACACGCTATATAACACAGTTCAGGCCCGATCAAATGGATTAACGGGGCTATGGTAGGAATGCTCAAACGCACAGCAGACCGCTGGCTATTCGTGTGTTACGCTGTCCAGGTGGGCTGGCTCTGGTCGAAATGCACAGCTGTACACTCCTACGAGTGTCACTTGTGGCCTCATGCCCTTCAGGGTGCTGTACGTACGGAAACACTGCGCACATAACGAATGTAGGCGCATGTTGACAAGAACACAGCGTGGTCAGCGAACCGACACTGCTCCACATACACGTGGGGTACGTTCCCGTATCAGCTGAGAACTTCATTTGACAGATGGGCGTAAGAATATATCAGTTGAGCAGACACAGAAGTCTATTTTTTGTATGATCAGGGGAAGTCTTGCATGTCTGCATACGTACACGTGCGTGACCTTGTCAGCGCGTGTAGGCGAATGTGATTCATCCTCCCACGGATACGGTAGAGCCACCATTTATGTAGCACGCCACAAGCGTCACCGTCACCCACGACTTCGGGCGAGCCCTGCAGAGGTATAGGGCTTTTTTTCATACTTAAGTGTAAACGAACTCGGGCTTCTCTTACGTCGGACATGTCTTGAGTGGAAGCCTGTGATGTTGCAATACTTGTGTGAATCGCTCAAAGCTAAGTCCTACCAGTAGCTGCATTATTGTGCGCACAGTTACCGCCACAACGAATTTTTCTGTTGGTCGTTGTTTGTGGTCCTTGTGCACCCTTCACCTACAACGACACTTCAGCAGACGTTTGCTCTTCTTTGGAGTCTCAGAAAGTCTGTGCGGCTCTTTTCTCCAAGTCATATGCTTATTCCGTTCAGCTCGACAATAGTGGTACATAATAAACGTTTCTTGCAAGCGCCTAAAGCGTCAACGGAGCGCGGGTAAAACCCGCATTCTTTTTCGGCAGCAAACATTGTAAAGCGGATGCTGTTGCGTGTTTGCGCACCACAGAGTGAACCTATGCGACATAGGGGCGACACTGCCCGTTAACCTGTTCTGGGGTGGCAGAAAACCTATCGACAATGTTAGATGATGCCCGCCATTCTACACATGGTCAGTGAAGACATAAAAAGAGATTATGTCTTCTCCTGCGCCAGTAACAAGTTATGGAAATATGATTCGCAGCAGTACCAGCGATGAAGGTCTGCCGAAAGCTTCTGGGCTGCTACCAAACTTGCGACCAGGACCTTGAGCACGTGGCATCAGCGCAACGATCGTGTGATACGCAATGACTGGGCGACACAGATGACAGGATGTTTGCACAAGCGAATATTTGCATATTCCGTGGTTGAAAGCATGAAAAGTATCGAGATGTCTTTGGGTCTCCAGCGAGGAGGTCGACGGCGAGAGAGACTTGACGAGTAGTCGGAGCCATTGATTAATATCAGTACAGCATGTACGGATACAGTGTGCTAAGGTAATGTCGCCTGCATCGCCCGCTAGACAGCGATAAAGCTGAACCTGTGTAGTTTGCTGCTGGGGTGCAAGCATCATTCTTCTAGCTAAGCCTGCTAGGAGCAGCTTTCTACATGCACGCTTGAAAGTGTGACAAAGGCGAGATCCACGCCAACGAAGTGCATGCAAAGCAGTCATATATACCGTGCAAACGTACCGTTTAATTCACGTTCTGGGAATTCCATATCCAGTACGCGGATCCAGAGTAGTCGTTGTGGCAGTATTAACATTTGTGATACTCAGCAAACACATTTGTAACGTAGAGCGTTGCTCGTTTTCGCGGCCGACAAATCAGATAACGTTTTGATTCCCTGGGTAGACTTTGAGTTACACGCGCTCCCCCAACGCATGTATGACTGAGCGGAAATGGGACCCTCGTAGTCCAACGATTTGAAGGATCGAGTACTGCCGCCCTTTACTGTACACTTGCTTATTCAGTAGAGGCCACAGAGGTTCGTACGTCTACGTGTGTGTGGACATCTACGGGGCTGATATTATGCGTATGCGTACTTCATCGGTGTCCCCCGGTGTACATGTGTACTGTGAATGTACAACCCGGAATCGCTCTCT